>VZQC01007234.1:1272628-1309187 GCA_009823505.1 Rhizomys pruinosus
TGGGGGAGATCAGCATCCTTAGTCCTCATGGTCTCCTGGGGGGGGAGATCAGCATCCTTAGTCCTCATGGTCTCCTGGGGGAGATCAGCATCCTTAGTCCTCATGGTCTCCTGGGGGGAGATCAGCATCCTTAGTCCCCATGGCCTCCTGAGGGGAGATCAGCATCCTTAGTCTCCATGGTCTCCTGGGGGAGATCAGCATCCTTAGTCTCCATGGTCTCCTGGGGGAGATCAGCATCCTTAGTCTCCATGGTCTCCTGGGGGAGATCAGCATCCTTAGTCCCCATGGCCTCCTGGGGGAGATCAGCATCCTTAGTCTCCATGGTCTCCTGGGGGGTGGAGATCAGCATCCTTAGTCCCCATGGTCTCCTGGGGGGGGGAGATCAGCATCCTTAGTCTCCATGGTCTCCTGGGGGGAGATCAGCATCCTTAGTCCCCATGGTCTTCTGGAGGGGATATCAGAATCTTTAGTCCCCATGGTCTCCTGGGGGGGGATCAGCATCCTTAGTCCCCATGGTCTCCTGGGGGGGATATCAGAATCTTTAGTCTCCATGGTCTCCTGGAGGGGGGAGATCAGCATCCTTAGTCCCCATGGTCTTCTGGAGGGGATATCAGAATCTTTAGTCTCCATGGTCTCCTGGAGGGGGGAGATCAGCATCCTTAGTCCCCATGGTCTCCTGGGGGGGATATCAGAATCTTTAGTCTCCATGGTCTCCTGGAGGGGGGAGATCAGCATCCTTAGTCCCCATGGTCTTCTGGAGGGGATATCAGAATCTTTAGTCTCCATGGTCTCCTGGGGGGATATCAGAATCTTTAGTCTCCATGGTTTCCTGGAGCGGGGAGATCAGTATCCTGAGTCCCCATGGTTGAACTTCCCCACACATTGGTTTAACCCATCCTCAGGGCAGAGTGGGAAATGCAGGCCAGCCAGAGCTGCAAAGAACCCAGAGTGGGTGGACAGAGACCCAGAGCCTAGACAGTAGAGTGGGTCAGGTATCAAGGGGATATGGGTCTCGGCCCTGGCCCTGTTACTTAGCAAGAGTACAACTCTGGGCAATGGACCCCTTGGAGCTCTGTTTGTCCATCTCAAAGGCATTAGCTGTACCTTCCTTGTGGGATCATTGTGAAGATTAAATAAAATAATTTACATGAAATGCTGAACACAAAGTAGGCTCTCTGCTTGGATTCAGAGAGTCCCTCAGCGGGGGGTGAGAAGTGGAGGGTGGGAGGAGCCAACAGGGTAAGGCGGCAGATCCCTGGGGGGGGGTCCCAGCAGAGATTTCCCCCAGACTGGTCACTGCACTCCAGGCTGCCCTCACTCCCTGTTGCTGTTCCATAAGCACCAAGAATGGAGATGTGGCCGAAAACCATCTGTTAGTGAATGGCACAGCCCCCGGCGTCCTTGCCACTGTTTAATAATTTAGCATTAAGTTTCTGGGTGAGGGCTGACCAGAGCACTGACATCCATTTTAATAAAGTCCTTTCTAGCCCTCCTCAAGCTCAGAATGAGGACTGCAAGATTCTGCACAGCCCAGTCCTCTCAGCCTCTCGCTCATAGGTAGGGTAGGGATGGAGGGGTACAGGAAACCATGAATACAGATGCACTGAGCCTGGTTCAGGCAGAGAGCCCAGACAAGCAGCCAGACCATTTTCCCGAGGGGTCCAGGTGGGAACGAAATCTCAGTCTCTAACAGAGTCTGCTTTCATTGGGATTCCAGCTCAAGATATGACCTTCCCTGGTTTCCAGGCAAGGCTGTAGCACACCTGTCTGAAAGAAAGCTTTGCTTTGAACCAGAGCAGACATGGTGGCAATGATGGCTTTTCCCTGTGGTTATATGATGTGTTTGGCATTAGGCAAATGTTCAAAGTGACCCTTGAGGGTAGCCTGGGTAACAGAATATAGACTGAATGAGAAATGTCCCTCATGGGCTCCTGTATTTGAACACTTGATCCCAGCGGTGGTGTTTGGAGGAAGTTATGGAACCTGTAGGAGGTGGAGCCTTGCTGGAGGAAGTATGTCACTGGGGTTGGACTTCAAGGGTTTATAGCCTTGTTCCACTTCCTGTTCTGTGTGTGGGGATGAAAATGTGCTCAGCCAACTTCTTTCTCCTGCGCTGCTATGCCATCCCTACCACGGTGGACTCTATTCCTTTGGAACAGCTGGAAATCACTACATAGACAAGGCTAGGCTGGCCTTGATCTCACAGAGATCTGCTTGCTTCTGCCTCCTGAGTGCTGAGATTAAAGGCATGAGCTACCACCATGCCCAGCATAAACTCTTTCTTAAATTGCTTTTGGTTATGGTATTTGATCACAGCAACAGAAAAATAACTAATCCACAGGTTGTCCTTGTTTTACAGAAAAAAAAAATCCAGTCTTAGAAAAGAAAACTTAGCTGTCAGTTTCCAAAGAGTAATATAGGGCATGACCCCCAAATTCCTATTCTCTGCAATAGAGGTTAGACTGCTTTTCCCCTATTAAACAAAAATAACAAATACCTAATAAGGATTTCTCTTTCCCTCCCTACCTCTTTCCTCCCTCTTTTCCTCCCTCTCTCTCCCTTTCTCCTTTCATATTGCTCAAATATTTCTTATGGTATTTGTCTAGGGGTAGAGAAAAACAATATCAGTAAAGCCTTTATCTGCGAAGGTTCTAAGAATATTGGTGGATGGTTCTATCTGGGACTTCCCAAGAGCTAGAGACACCGCCCCCCCCCCATAGTGATTCCCCTCTTGTGGTCCAGTCCAAGAAAGCCGAGCCCATCTCTGAGAAGCTTAGGACCCCAGGCAGCTAAGCTTCCTTGGAGACTCAAAATCCCACACATTCTTGCATATATCTTCTTACGGATTAGAGGAATTCTCTAGGTGAAGCTGCACCTGCTAAGGAGGGGCTGGACACTGGTGATGTCCTAGTTGAGGATGGTCAGTAGGGGCTGGAACAGGCCAGATCATGATGTGTAGACTATGCCCCCCTCCTTCCCTCCACACCTGCGTCTTCACTCTACTTTAGCGGCCCAAGAACAAATGATGGTCACATCAAGGATATATTTTCCCTATGGGGCTGAGGCTGGCAGGTCTGAGTACTGAAACCTGCAATTTCGTTGTTTCTAGAGTACACAAGAGCTAGGAAAAGACAGCTTTGGTAGCCTCTTCTTTATACCTCCTCATGCTGGCTTGCTCTCCAGAGTCTTGGCACTGGCTTAGTACATTAATGACCCTCTGCAGCACCTATACCCACCACACACACACTTTTCATTGTCACATGTAATAAACTTTCCCTGAAAGACAGGCAGAAGAGGACTCCAACAGCCAGAGTGCAGGGGCTCAGTGTGGTTCTCTAACCTCCATAGTGAAGAGGCTCAGTGTGGTTCTCCCTGGCTCATTGGCTGAAGTGCTCTTTCAGCAAATAAATGGAGGCAGAATAGAAGGTGGAATGTGTGACAGAATGGAAGGTGGGATGGAAGGTGGGACGGATGGTAGGGTGGATGGTGGGGTGGATGGTGGGGTGGAAGGTGGGGTGGATGGTGAGGTGGATGGTGGGATGGATGGTGGGATGGATGGTGGGGTGGAAGGTGGGGTGGATGTTGGGATGGAAGATGGGATGGATGGTGGGATGGATGGTGGGATAGAAGGTGGGGTGGATGTGGGGGGGACATGTTGGGATGGAAGATGGGATGGATGGTGGGATGGATGGTGGGATAGAAGGTGGGGTGGATGGTGGGATGGAAGATGGGATGGATGGTGGGATGGATGGTGGGATAGAAAGTGGGGTGGATGGTGGGATGGATGGTGGGGTGGATGGTGGGATGGATGATGGGGTGGATGGTGGGGTGGATGTTGGGGTGGATGGTAGGATGGATGGTGGGATTGATGGTGGGGTAGATGTTGGGGTGAATGGTAGGATGGATGGTGGGATGGAAGGTGGGATGGATGTTGGGGTGGATGGTGGGATGCATCTTCGGGTGTATGGTGGGGTGTATGGTGGGGTGTATGGTGGGATCGATGGTGGGGCGGATGGTGGGATGGATGGTGGGGTGGAAGGTGGGGTGGAAGGTGGGGTGGATGGTGGGGTTGATGGTGGGATGGGAGAGGAATTTGTGGAGGAATGGAAGGAGGCATTGATGGTGGAATAGATGGCCTTACTTATCTTCAGTGCTCTAGCTGATCCAGTCTAATCTTTCCCCCTTCTGGTGTGGCAGTATGCTGTTATCTCTAAGGTGGAGATTATGGAGTGTTTATCTTAGTTGTTCACAGCGATTAATTGAAATAGTAGACATTCACATGCCTGGCTTAGGTAGGCAGGTTTCCCATGAGCACTCTTGGACCTTACAAGCTACCTGTGAGACACAGTGGAAGAATCGTCAGAACTGACACAGATGTGCAAAACATCACAGATACATCTGAATTGCAATTGACTAAATGAAAGAAACCAGATTCAAATGGCTGTCTGGTATACAGGATGCCCTGGAAAAGACCTATCCAGGGGAAAGAAAACAGATTAGTGTGGTGGGGCAACGAAGACTGGGAGTGAAAAGAGAGCCAGCCATGAAGTGTGCAAGAGAACTTTCTGGGTGATGTGATGGCTGAATATTGTGGTGGCTGCTGCTACACATTAGTAAAAATTCTTTTTACAAAAAGGTGTGGTTGCCAGGCACGGGGGGCCTGTAATCCTAACAACTGGGAGGTTGGGGCAGGGAGATTGTCAGTGAGGCTGTGGACCAGGTTCCTGCTTCAGAAGAAAACCAGAAATCTCCAAAAGGAGATGTCTCTTTCATTTTTACTTTTTTTTTTTTGTCTTTTTGATACATGGTCTCCTTGTAGCCCCAGCTGGCCTGGAACTCACTATGTAGACCAGGCTGGCCTTGAAGTCACAGTGATCTGCCTGCCTTTGCCTCTGGGGTGAATGCTGGGATTAAAGGTGTGCAATACCATGCCTGGCTGGGAGATGACTTAATCAGAAGAATTGGGATAGAGAGGCTTATGACTCTGAAAGTGTGAGACTTCGACCTCCCCAAGAGTCTCCCTGACTTGTAGGAGACTCATGAGGGGCTGTTTGCTGACTTCGGTCATTGTCTAGGCTCTGAAGGTCACAGTAGCTTTGGCATGTCTTATGGTTGGCAGAGACCAGAGTTCTTCCTGGTTTGGATGAATGCACCCTGGGTATAGATATCCAAAGTGAAACCTTCACACCTGCCTGCCTGAGTGTGGGCTAACGGGGCTGTGAGGTTCATGTTCATCGAATAACTCAGAGTCACAGGATCATTGGGTTAAAAAAAGCCAGGGAGGCAGAAGGTAAGTGGCAGAGGACCTTGCACTCCTGTGCGGCTGGGAAGCTGGGGGGTAGAGGGGAGCCTGGACTGATAGATGGCTCAGTCAAATGGCAAAAATCATGGGCAGAAAATTGCCTCTTGTGATAGGTCAGTTTCTGTCCTGGCAGGCAGCAAAGGTCCTGTTAGTGCCTCCATCGTTAAGCAATATAGACACAGGTAATTTACTTCACTCCTCAGATGCAAAGTTAAATGACTCATCATTATCCTATTAATGAAATCAAGGCCTGAAAATGAAGCTCGCCTGGGGTTTGAGCACCGTAGCACTTTCTAGCAGGGTCAGATGCTCACAGCCTTGCTGCTCACTTCCTTGACACTTTCCCCTCCCACCTCCAGAGCTCATGTGTTTGCTCCAGGCCTCCCTGGGCCACTGTTGTTCTGGGCCTGGGGACAGAAGATTAGTGTCCCCCCGGCTCACAAATGCAGTTCCTAAGGGTCTCCTGGAGCCTGTGGGTAGGTTCTGGGGAGCTGACCTCTGTAGCCTCATCGATGGGGTTGGGTCTATAAGTCAAGATTTGGGGCTGGCCGGTAAGAGGATGGACAGCTTTTGGTGCTGTCCCATGTTGGATCCACCTTGCTGTGAGTATGTAGTGCCACCTTCAATATCCTTCCAACTCTGGTCCTATTCTGAGCCATTTGCTTTAGTACACAGGCTTGTGTATTCAACTACACAAGGGACATATCCGGAGAATAGCGACTTCCCCTGTCTGTCCTGGGGGAGTGTGCTGAGGGTACAGGGCTCTGGGCAGCCACTTTGTGTTGTTGAATTGTGCCTGTTCATCTGAAGGTGGTGGTGATACACCAGGCCACTTTCTTCCCCAGCCATGTTCATAGACAGCAAGGACACCCCATCCGGTCTCTGGCTGTTTTATTTTGGTTGCTAGGGATGAGCACACACTGTTCCTCCGAGTCACACTCCCCAACAAGCCCACTCTGTTAAACCAGGTAGGACAATCTTTTTAGGGCATTTCCAACAGGTTCCCTCGGGTTTTTGTGATAGTGTTGTCAACTGACAGAATATAGAATCAGCTGGGAGATGGGGCTCTGGGCGTGTGTGTGTGTGTGTGGTTATCTTGATTGCATTAATTGAGATGGGTATCCCCATACTGTGGATGGCGCCATTCTCTGGGCAGGGGATCCTGGACTGTATAAAAAGGAGGAAATGAACGGAGCGGCAGAGTGCATTCGTTTACCCCTCTCTCTTTCCTGATTGTGGCTGTGATGTGACTAGCCGCCTTCGCTTCCCCCCCATAATGTAACCCTGGAATTGTGAGCCAGAATAAACCCTTCTGCCCTTAAGGGCTCTCGTTAGAATATTTTATCTCAGCAACAGAAAAACAAAGACGGTCTTGTTGAACAGACTGGCCATGTTCCTGTCCTAGCTTTAAAGGAAGGGGAGGTACACCCAAGGGTTCTGGCCGGAAGAGGTGGGGCGTGGCTGTGGACCGGTGCTAGGAATAGCTTCAGCATTTGGCCTGATATGACACAGCTGAGCAGTGGTTGGTCCAGCATTCCTTGATTCCCATCAGATTCCATTTTCTACTCCCAGAGCCATTTGCAGAACCCTCTTCTTGGGAACAGAGCTGGGGTGGGGGTGGGGGGGTGGATAGGGGGGAATCTCAAATGAGTCTCCGCCGTTTCCTTCCTTTAGAGGTGAAAAGCCAGCAGAAGAAGGTCATATTTAGATGAGCTGAGTTTCCTTTGTTCAAAATGCCTGGGGCCAGAAGTGTTTCATATATATATATTTTTATTTTGGAATATTTGTATTTATATAATGAGATATCTTGGGGAACGAGAACCAAAACTAACCATGAAATGTATTTATGTTTCCTATATGTCTCATGTATATAGCCAGAAGGTAATTTTATACAATATGCTTAGTGATTTTTGTGCACGGAACAGTTTCATGTGTGGAGTTTTCCACTTGTGCAGTCACGTGAGTACTCAAAAAGTTTTAGCTTTTGAAGCACTTAGGATTTAGAGATTTTGTGTTCTGGGAGCTCAGCTTGTATTACAGAAAAGACTTCAGCATTCCTACAAACCCATGGTCCCAAGAAGCCCAGCCTTGCAGCATCCCTCAAATATGAAGGTCTCCTTTTACTGTGATTGGGGTCAGGTGTTCTGTCTTAAAGTCTATGAAATGTCTCTCAGGGAGAGCGGGGGTGTTCAGGTCCTAAGAGCTCTGACCTCACAAAAGGATTCACTACATGATGGCATTATCCAGAGGTCAGGAAAGTATGAGATGGGGCCAGGTTGGAGAAAGTAGATTGTGGGGAAGGGAGGGAGAGGGAGGGCCGTGTCCTCTGGCTATAGCTTGCCCTGGTTCCTTCCTGGCTCCCTTTTCTTTCTTTCTTCCTTTTTTTAAACATATTTTATTATTTTTATTTTATGTATACGCATGTACTGCCTGCATGTATGTAAGTGCTCCCATGTTGTGCAGTGTCCACAGAGGACAGGAGGCGTTGGATCCCTTGGAACTGGAGTTAGGGACAGTTGTTAGCTGCCATGTGGGTGCTGGGATTTGAACTCAGGTCTTTTGCAAGAGGAGCCAGTGTCCTTAATCATTGAGCCATCTGTTCAACCCCCTCGCTCCCTTTTCTTTGCTCCCAGTTCACTAAGAAGCAAAGAACGAGGGGCTGGAGTGACAGCTCAGTGGTTAAGAGCACTTGCTGCTCTTTCAGAGGATTGAAGTTCCATTCCCATCATCCAGACTAGGCTCCTAAGCACCACCTTTAACTTCAGCTCTAGTTCAGAGCCCTCTTGTGGCCTCTGTGGGCATTGTCTCTGGCGTCCTCGAGGAGGCAGTGCTAAGGGCAGGTGACAGCCAGCATGTGGGATGAGAGGCAAGGGAACCCTGGAGCTACCAGGCCCCTCTGGGTGGTTCCTGACACTGCCTTCTTGCCAGTAATAGGTGCTGCTTGTGGCTGTTGACACTTCTTGCAAGCTGTCCTTGCTGGGGACACCGTCATGTTGACTGTCACCCCCAGGATCTTGGGACCCATGCTAGCCAGGCTGATCCCCTATCTTTGGACAGTTCTGATCACTAAGCACCAGCTTTTCCTCTGCCCTATGTTAAGTGTGCCCTCGGAAGGCACTGAAGAACATGTATCCCGAAGAGCTAAGCTTTCCTGGTTACCATTTCTTTTGGTTTCTTCCTGTTCTTCCAAGATTGCTTTGGTTCCGATAAGCTATGCTGATTTAGAAGGTAAAAAGCAAGAAACAAACGTATGAAACCAGACCTGAAGGTTTTTTCTCTCCACTATTGGAGAAGAGATGACAAAGCTTTCTTAAGGCTCACCTGGGCTTTTATTTTGTTCCTTGTGGGCCCTGATTTCCTGTCAGATGGGGTTGCTGAGGCCCCCGTGGTATGATCCCTGTGGTGTGGCAGTACTGCGTGTGCCATGCCACACTGAAGAATTAGCTGTTCAAGGCCCTGGCTTTAAGTGGTTTTGAGGAAGGAGGGGGAAGCAGATGGTTTGAGAGAAGAAACCAGGAAGAGAAGGGAAGAAGGAAAACCAGGCTTCCTTAGTAACTGTGATAGTTACCTTTTTTGTTGTTGTTGCTATGATAAAACACAGTGACCAAACACAATTTAGGGAATGAAGAGCTTATCTTGGCAGACGGAGTCCATCATGGTGGGGCGGCATGGAAGCAAGCAGCAGGCATGTTGGCAGGAGCCTAAAGCTGAACATTCACATCTTGAATTACAAACATGAATTGGACGGTGAACCGGAAGTGGAGTAAAGCTGTGAACTCTCAAAGCCTAACCCCCAGTCATACCCTTTCTCCAGCAAGGCTCGACCTGTTAAAGATTCTATGATCTTCTGAAGAGCATCACCAGCTGGGGACCAAGTTTCACGTACTTGAGCCTCTGGGGGGCGTTTCTCATTCAAACCACTACAGGACTCGCTCTGCCAGGCCAGCTTCCTAGCAAACCGCTGAAGCGGACGTTTTCCTTCCATGTAAAGGTAATGAGACAAGAGACAGAGGTTAACAAATCCCCAGTGTTCCCACAGCTGGTAATAGAGCAGCTGGGGCACTCGGAGCCACCAATATTAACGGCGACACTCTAGAATCCAGGCAGGCAGTGTGGCTGTGGCTGATGGTCTGGGCTAGAGCAAGGCAAGAGAACACAAAATTCCCTCTGTGCTTCTTGGACTGAGGAATCAGGCTGGGCTATATCTGCAGGGCTGGCTGCAGGTAGAGGAAGGTTGTGGCCAGGGTTCTGTGGCATTGGACCACTCTGGGGACTGGACGGGAGCCCTTGAATGTTCTGCAGGGCTAGACTATACAGGTGCCCTATGCTCCGGCTGGCTCTTCCGTCTCCTTCCTGCAGTCCCCACTCCATGCTCCTTTCCTTGTGCACAGGGCAGAGGTAGTACATAGCTCCAAGACAAACACTGAGCACATAGAAAAGACTGCTTCTAAGGGCAATGGTTCTTTAAGTCTCCTCTCTCCCTCTTCTCCCACCTGACAAGAAAAACAGAAGACCTAGAAGTCCCACAGCATTCTGGTTCCTGTAAGTGATGAGCTATCAAGTCACATGACAGGCACAATCACATGATTCACCCCAGTAGCGTGTTTCTGTCCCGTGGTGCCACCTGTGAGTCATCTCTGTGTCGTTGCCAGCTCTCCATGGAGAAGGCTGGTGAGCTGCCAGTGACTCTGGCACTGAGTCATCTCCCACTGCACAGGAGAGATCTGTCATGGTATTCTGCTTTCTGCAAAGATCAGGCTCTCCAGGCCCAGAGAGCAGGCAGGCTGGGCTGGTGGGGATTATTATGGGATGGCCTGGGAAAGCAGATAGAAGACAGTGCAGAGAATCACACTCATGGAGAGCCAGGGTCTTGTTGGGACTCATACATACCATTCAACTCTATGGTTGTAATTTTGTTTTTTCGTGTGTGTGTGTGTATGTGCACATATTAGTGTGTGTGCAGGCGAATATGTATACAAATCCACATATTCACCTGCACACACACTAATGTGCACACACACACACACACACACACACACACACGAACCTTGAGACAAGGTCTCTTACTGGTCTGGAGAGCACCAGTGACACTGCACTTTTAAGATTTAATTATTTTTATTTTATGTATATAATTGGTTTGTTTGCATGTATGTAAGTGTACCTGTTCATGCAATGCCCACAGAGGCCAGAAGAGGGTGTTGGCTGCTCTGAAGCTGGAGTTATAGGCAGTTATGAGCTGCCTAATGTGGATGTTAGGAACTGAACTCTAGTCCTGTGCAAGAGCAGCAAATGCTCTTAACCAGTGAGCCATCTCTCCAGCCCCTACACTACCTTAGTATTGACACTGGCTAGCCAATGAGCTTCAGGAATCCTCCTGTCTCTACCTCCACAGCACTGGGACTAAGAGCAGTACACTAGAGGCTGAAGAGGTGGCTTAGTTAAGAGTGTTGGCTACTTTCCAGGGGACCCAGATTGGGTTCTCAGCAACCACATGGTGGCTAATAACCATTTGTAACTCTAGTTCCAGGGGACCTGATGCCCTCTTATGGCCTCTGAAGGCATTTCACCCACAGGGACACTTACATACAGGCAGGTAAAGCACTCATACACATAAAATAATTAAGTAAAAGTCGTGTATCAGCATGCCTAGTTTTGTATGTAGATTCTGGGGATCAAACTCAGGTCTTAGGCTTAGAAAACAAGTGCTTTAACTGACTGAGCTCTCCTCCAGTCTCATTGTTCCCTAGCCCCACAATCCTAATTCTTTTATGAGAGTGACTCTCTTTTTTTTTTTTTTTTTTTGCCTCATCTTACAGACAAGGAAATGGAGGTTCATTGAGACCCCAGATCCCACCATCAGGAAGGGAGTCGATGAGGTTTGTTCTGGTTCTTCTGGTTCCTACTGGAGAGCTTTCCTCACACTGATGCCTTCCAACCCTGTCAGCAGGAGAAACATCCAGACTCCCAGCAGATGCCTGTATCAATTACTTTTCTTATTATGACCAAAATACCTGACAAGAGGCAATTTGGAGGAGGAAGGGTTCATTCCAGCTGGTGATTTAGGGTATATCGTCCATCAGACTGGAGAAAGCAGAGTGGCAGGGCCATGATTGCATTCTAACAGGAAGCAGAGAACAGACAGGAAGGAAGAACGGACACAGAGGACAGAATAGACAGGATGTAGGGCTGGGCAGAGAACAGACAGGAAGGAAGAATGGACACAGAGGACAGAATAGACAGGATGTAGGGCTGGGCAGAGAACAGACAGGAAGGAAGAACAGACACAGAGGACAGAATAGACAGGATGTAGGGCTGGGCAGAGAACAGACAGGAAGGAAGAACAGACACAGAGGAGAGAGAACAGACAGGAAGGAAGAACAGACACAGAGGAGAGAGGACAGGAAGCGGGTCACTCCTATGACCCACTTCCTCCAGTGAATTCTGACCTCCTAAAGGTTTTACAACTTTTCAAAACAGCGCCACCAGCTGGGGACTAGATGTTCACACACAGGAGCCTATGGGACCCATCTCACATTCAAACCATAACAGCACCAAATTCTGTGTATACTACATTGTTTTCTCTATATGCATACTGTCTGAGCTACTTTTCCTGTGGCTGTGATAAAATGCCCTGAGAAAAGCAACTGCAGGAAGAGTTTGATTGACTCTTCAAGGGTACATGGTTCATAGCAAGGAAGTCAAGGCAGCAGGGGTTGAAGCAGCTGTCGTACCATTCCAGGGGTCTCTCCTTTTTATACAGTCTAGGACCTAAGCCCAGGGAAGGGAGCACCCTCCTTATGGGTGGGTCTTTCCCACCTCAGTTAACCCAATCAAGATAGTCCCTGCGCAGGGATGGTCAGAGGCTAACCTAATCTCGGTGATCTCTCACAGGTAAGCCTAAAGGCTTGTCTCTTTTGGGAGTCTAGATCCTGTCAACTTGATAATCATTATTAGCGACCACATGTTCCTAATGATTAAATTTCATTTGTAAAGTAGGCATGGGAAGATTTAACAATAATAAAAAGAGAATATAGTGCAATGCAAGTCATGTAACTGTGGTCTCTTGAATTCAGAAGACCTTCCAGTACTCTGCTCGTTGTCTTCCTTGGGATGGTGTGGATGACACAGGGCCCTTGTGAAGAGATGATGTGAGGTGATGGTGCCGGCCTTGAGATGTACACTTAGGCCACTGTGTAAAACGGTCACTTCAACACAGCATGGTGGCACCTCCACAATACACCCATGGAACAATGGAGATGATTGCTGAGTGGTAATGGGGGGGAAGCAGATACAGTGTAAACACACTGGACAAAGGGATGACTCATCCCAGGCAGGATGGAGTTGGGCAGTGAGGGATTTTACCATGTTACTCAGACAGCACGCAATCTCAAATTTTAAGTGGTTTATCTCTGGAATTTCCCATTTCATGTTTTTTAAAGTTTTTTTTTTAAAGTTGTATTTATTTTTATTTTATGTGTATAAGTAATCCGCTTGCATATATACGTATCTATATCTAATCTATAACTATGTGTTCATATGCAGGAGTGCCTGAAGATGCCGGAGGAGGGCATGGTATCCCCCAGAGCTGGGGGTACAGGTGGTTGTGAGCTGTACTGGGAGTGCTGGGCACTGAACCCTGGTTCTCTTCAAGAGCAGCTGGTGCTCTTAACCACGGAACCATCTCCCCAGCCCTTTCATTTCATGTTTCTTTTTGTTGTTGTTGTTCAGGGTTGACTATGATTATCTAAAACCCCAGCATATGAAATCATAGATGTGGGGGTGGCTGTTCCCTGCTTCCTATTTGATCGCTCACAATCCAACATTTAAACTTCATTTTCTATTTTCAGGATGGAGCAGTTTCACTGGTACCACAAGAAAAATGAAAATAGGCACCTGGGATGGATCCGATTCTCCTGCACCTCCATCTGCGAGGGTTAGGGACGCAGCTCGGGGAAGATCGGAGCTGGCTTCAAGTGGCGCTTTGCTCTCCTGTCTCGCCCCTGCTGCCTTCGCCCCCTTGATGAGCAGTGCCATGCCAGGGTCTGACTCTGCCCCATGGTGCTGGTTTTATAAAAGGCATCTCGCTCACTCATAGCTATTCAGATCTCAGAAATAAATGCTCTGCACTACTGATCAGAACGCCTGGAGTCAACAGAGCCGGTGACATCTTAAGAAATGCACCCAGTACTTAAGGCTTTCATCTTAATTATACATGTTCAAATCATAGACAGATTTTCTCCTTCTGGTCCTGAATATCAGAGCTGCCAAATCCAATTGAATCATCTTCTTTTAAATGCATTTTGCAGTGTGTGTTTCGCCGTTTTCCCCAATTTCCATTGTAAACGAGCACTAGAATTGTGCTGAGGGCCCTTTTCTTACAGGCTGCATTATTCAACCAGCAAATGAAGAAAGGAAAATGCTGATTGCAAAAGAATTAAAAAAAAAATGGTCCTGGGCAGCCTCTACGTTTGGCTAGGGCCAGATGTGGCCAGACTCAGAACTATCTATGTTGGAGAGCGACCGTTTCTTTCCCCCCAGTTGGAGATGGTTGGAGGAGTGTGTTCCTTTTAGAAGGGCCCAGCTCTTCTGCAGGTGCCAGTTCTGAGACTAGCCTCCAGGGCTGGGCAGGAAGGAGAGCTGTAGACGTCCGCGGGCCAGTCCTGGCATCACCCTTGTCATTTTAGATGCCACACTCTTGTTATTTTATTTTATTATTATTATTATTTTTTTTTTTGTCGTGTTTTGGTATGGACCATCTTTGGGACCTCCCTCAGCAAAATGCATTGATTGGCTCTGCTGAAAGTCAGTGCCCTTGTCTCCATGGTGCCCACTGCTTCCATCTTCCTGGGGTTGGTGATAAGCTGACAGACTTTGGATAGGGACAGTGGCTGGCGATGGAGGAGCAGGTGAGGAGCCTGGATTTCTGCTGATTCTTCTTCCTGTCCCTGCTCCTGGGCTCTCCAGAACATGTGGGGTTCTTGGTGTTGACTTTGGACTTCTGCTTTCTTGTTTCTTATTAAAGTCTGAAGTCCAGTGTGGTATTTGATCCCAGATTTTGGGGTCCTGTCCACAGCTTTCTGCTGCTGTGATGAACACTATGACCAAAAGCAATTTAGGAAAGAAAGGGTTTATTTGGCTTACAGGACACAGTCTATCATCAAGGGAAGCCAAGATAGGAAGTTAAGGCAGGAACCTGGAGGCAGGTGCAGAAGCAGACACCATGGGGGAACACAGCTTACTGGCTCACTTCCCCTGACTGACTCAGCTACTTTTCTTACACAGCCCAGTCCTATCTACCAAGGGATGACACTGCTCATGGTGGGCTGGGCCCTTCTACATCAATTACCAATCAAGAAAATGCCTCACAGGCAAATCTGATGGAGGAAATTTCTCAGTGGACATTCTCTCTTCCAATGTAGGTCTAGGTTTGGGTTAAACTGACAAAATCTAACCAGCACAGCCCATTTTACAGAAGGGAGGAAAGTGTCTTTCTTTGGTTCAGATCCAGCTCTAAAGTCCAACCATTCACATCTGAAGCCCAGCTCTACCATAGACCAAATGTACCCTTGTGATGGTTAATATTGGGTCTGGAACCCCCCAGGAGATAAAGGTCTAAAAGTCTTTGTAAGGGATTATCCAGATCAGGTTAACTGTGGTGGGAAGGCCCACTCTAAATATGGGTGGCATGGTGCCACGGGCTGGGGTCCTACACTGCATAGAAGGAGGAAAGTAGGCTGAGCACCAGCCTTGATCTCTCTGCTTCCTGGCTGCAGAGGTATTGTGAGCATCTGCCTTGGGTGGGCTCTTGCTGCCATGCCTTCCCTCATGCTGAATCCTTCTCTACTCCTAGGCTTTTTCTCCCCCTGTCGGAGTTTGCCAGTTGATGTGCATTGCAGCTCAGAGACTGTGGGGCAGCTCACCCTGGAAATGAGAGTCGGTGGGTGTTCTGGTTTCATTTCTATTATCTGCTGTGATAAAACCCTGATAAGAAGAAACTTGGGGAGAAAGGGTTTATTTTAGTTCACAATTCCAGATAGAGTTCATCATGGAGGAGAAATCAAGGCAGGAACTGCAAGCGGCTAATCACATCATCACATCACATGCATGCATGCACAAGAGGAGAAGGTAATGACTGCACATGTGCTCACTTGCTCGCCTGCGTGCAGCTCAGTTTCTCCACTCATGCAGTCCAGGACCCCCTGCCTAGGGGATGGCCCCACCCCCAGTGGGCTGGGTCTTCCTCCATCAATTAACTTAGTCAAGACAATTTCCCACAGACACGGCCACAGGCCAACCCAGTGTAGACAATCCATCATTGAGACTTTCTTCTCAGGTGGGCCCTAGGCTGTGTCCAATAGACAATTAAAGCTGACAGTCACAGTGAGTAAATGTCTCTGCTAGCTCCATGAGAGCGCCTGGGCTACCTTATTAACTGCACCCCAGTCATTCGCAGCAGTGATTATTGTTCACACATTCTGTTGGGTTTTTCTTTATTTTTTGCCATGCCTCTTCTTCTGCATACCTGCTTTCTAACCTTGTAAGTTTCTCTCTCTCTCTCTCTCTCTCTCTCTCTCTCTCTCTCTCTCTCTCTTTCTCTCTCTTTCTCTCTCTTTCTCTTCCAAGAGCACCCATTATAGCAACTAAGAAGAGTGAGGCTCTGAGAATTTAATGAACTTTTAAAAGTTACATACTAAGAAGCAGGACCAGAACTTAACCAGCTCCACCTCCAGCTCCATCTGTTTCACCTCCACCTCACGGCACCACTGGGTAACTCTACTTTTGTGGATCAGGCTCATGCTGCTGGTCCCAATGGCTATTGAGTTGCTGGGCTAATCTCCGTAGCTAAGTAGGACTGGCTTTTGAAGACTGCCAGGGGGAACTCTTTTCCCATACTTGTTAAAATCAGTTTAGGGTCTGGATTTTCTCCAGCCAATGAGATGGACACAGGGAAGTTGAAGAGAAGGGGTGATTGAGCTCTAAGACTATAGAATTTGGAGTGGACAGTGGCTTCTACCCCTATCCCCACCCCAGGGCCTCACCAGAGCCCTGTACCTGGCAGGTCCAATCCGTCTGTCAAAGGGTTGAATGTAGTAATCCTATCTGGTTTGAGAGCTGGGGGAGACCTGTGAAATACTCCAAGTGCTGACCCAGAAAGCAGTGGACTATGTTTGTAAAGAGCCCGGTTCAAAATGGAAGTGCACAGTTCCATGTTTAAAAAGCATGTATTGATTCCCCTGGAACTGGAGTTCTCCTGGAATTGGAGTTTCAGACGGTTCTTGGCCGCCATGTGGGTGCTGGGGATCGAACCCGGGTCCTCTGCAAGGGCGGTCGGCGCTCCCAACCCCTAGGCCATCCACAAACTTACATGCAGACAGTACATTCATACACATACAGAAATAAATAAAATTAATAAATTAAAAAAAAAAGCATGTATTGAGAATGACTTCCATGGAGAGGTGTAAACAATGTCTGTGCCTCGTCATAAGGTCCCAAGGACAAACCAAGGTTCAATTCCACCAAAGTTCACCCCGGGGAATGAATGAGTTTATTGTGCTTCCTTACAGAGCATGGGTGAGCAGGTACAGACAGGAGCATGTGTGACCCTAAAGTAGCTGCATGGAGTCTTCACCCAGGGTGGATGATGGCTGAGACCTCCTCAGTTAACTTTTTCTAGCCTATACACTTTAAGACCTCCTGAGATCCCAAGGCTGTGTCAAATTAGGGCAGAATTGCATACAAGTGGTCGGGAGGAGTGGCTGGAAACTCAGGTAAGGGACCAGTGACTCTCCCTACCCCCTCTTTGCTGAGGGATGTCAGCAGATCACAGGCCCCATTCTGATGGTCTCTTGGAAACAGGCCCAGCTGATGAAGGTGGCAGCTGTTTGGCTTGGAAGACCGTGCTCTACGCCAGAGCAGTGAGAAGCCTGTGTCCTTTTTTTTTTTTTTTTAATTAATTTTATTTCTGTATGTGCATGAATGTACTGTCTGCATGCAAGCCTGTGCACCCGTGTTGTGCAATGCCGCGGAGGTCAGAAGAAGGCGTCGGATTCCCCTGGAACTGGAGTTCTCCTGGAACTAGAGTCAAAGATGGTTTTCAGCCGCCATGTGGGTGCTGGGGATCGAACCCGGGTCCTCTGCAAGAGCGGTCAGCGCTCAGCGCTCCCAACCGCTAGGCCATCTCTCCAGCCCCGCCTGTGTCCTTCTTACACAGCCTTGCCCTCTTAGTCCCTCAGTGATGGTCAGGATAGATGCTGCTATCCATCTTAGGGTGTCTTCCAGAAGCAGGGGGCTGCTTGAGAGGCAAGTGTAGCCCTCAGGGTTGCTTGGGGGAAGGTGAGCGCACATACCCTGACCCTAAGTCACCCTTCCCTCCCTGGAAACAGAAACATAGCGTTTCTGAGGAAGAGGGGTGCAGGCCACTAAGAATGACCCCAGGGAGAGGAGAACACAGAAGAGGGGTCACCACGTGGAGTCGAGAGCCCCAGGGTGTGCTCCACAGTCCTCCCTCACCCCACACTCACAAAATAAAGATTCTAATGCTAAAGCAATTGATAAAGCGCATCAAGCCCCATGTCCAGGGCTGAACGCAGGGCCCCAAGGGACTATCCTGTGCCCGGGAAACTGGCCTTGGCAGCAGGCCTGGGAGCTTCTGTGCTTCTGGAGATGGGAGAACGGCCCTGTTCTTTCTGGCTACTTGCTCGAGGTTGACATTTCTGTGCTACTATACAAGATTTCCTGGGTTGCTGCCATTGGCTCAGTGCCTGGGAGAGTCGGTCAGTCCCCTGGTCTGTGGACAGGCAGCTCTCTCTACCCCACCCCTACCCTCCTTGTCCTATTTATCTTTCATGCCCCTCCCCTAGCCTGGGAGCTTTAGAAGTTCCCTCCCTCCCCAGCTCTGTGCCCAAGTCTGGGTCCCTCAGGTGGGGCCTTAGCTGCTGCTGCATGCTCCTTGCATCTGCATTGTCTGGGGATGAATAGATAAAGGTGCTAATAAGACAGAGTGCTAATTAATTGCAGCAAGCTCAGTAGCTTTGCCATTTGAATGCTGAATGGAGAAGACATTTACTTACGGCTTTCTTCCTTCCACTAGCTCTCTAATGTAATTGTTTCATCTGTGGCAGAAAATGTGCAGATCACTAATAATTATTAAATCTGATCCCCATTAGCCTCTAAGTAAGCATGCTCAGCATATTCTTGGCTCCTGACCTCCACCACCAAGTTCAGGGACTGGGGGGCAGGTAAAGAAGAGAAACCACCAGTCACTTACCCACAGAGCAGGAGGAAGGAGCTCCATCTGCATTCACTAGATCCACTTGCCCTTTGCCTTGTCCTGTCCTTATGCATGACTATGTCAACATTGCTAGGTCTGTCTGTGCATGAAAGTGACAGACAGGCACAGGTGTCCTAGCTTGCCTTCTATTGCTATGATAGAACACTGACCAAGACAAGGTTGGGGGAGGACAGGGTTTATTTCATCTTATACTTCCAAGGCAAAGTCCAGCTTTGAAGAAAGTCAGGTAGGAACTTGGGACAGAACCTAGAGGCAGGAACTGAAGGAGAGATTATGGAGGAACACTGCTTACTGGCTTTCTCCTCTAGCCTATGCTCAGACTGCTTTTTTTTTTTTTTTTTGTCTTTTTGAGACAGGGTCTCCTTGTAGCCCCAGCTGTCCTGGAGCTCACTATGTAGACCAGGCTGGCCTTGAACTCACAGAGATCCGCCTGCCTCTGCCTCCCAAGTGCTAGGATTAAAGGCATGCGCCACCACGCCTGGCCAGACTGCTTTCTTAGAGAATCCAGGATCACCTGCCCAGTGGTAGCACCACCCACAGTGGGCTGGGCCCTCCCATATCACTCAAGAAAAGGCTCCACAGGCCAGTCTGATGGAGGAAATTTTTCAACTGAGGGTCCTTCTTCCAGGGTGTGTTGGATTGACAACAGAAGGTATTTAACACAGCATCCTTCTGTGAATGTATTCAAAAGAGGCTCCAAGGGAGACCCAACCCTCTCATGAGTTGGAGGGAAGATGGAGTCAAAGAAGATTGGTATAACATGTACAGCACTACGTTCACAGCAACAACTGTCATCTTCCTAAGACCACCGGTGTCTGCTTACAAAAGATCTTCAGAGCTGGGGCTGTTGACTGTTGCTGATATGCCGTCATAGGGACCCAGCTGAGAATCGGCCATTGCTCCCAGCAAGTTGTACGCAATTCTGCCTGAATTGCACACGGCCTTGAGAAGGGGCTGGAGCATATGAACCGGGAAAGTGTAGGGAAAGGGGGTTCCATCGCTGTAGCTATGGGGGAGACATCCATGCTGGGTGAAGTCTTTCTAGTGAGGCTGCTTTGGGGTCTCTCACAGCACCTCTACACCTATGCTCTGTGAGCCCAAGTAACTCATTGGTTCCCCACAGGGAACCTTGGTGGACCCCAACTTTGGTTTGTCATGGGGACTCTAGAAGGAAGGGGTAGACATTGCATAGTCCTCAGGAGAGAAAATTCTTACATTTATCTTCTGGTTTAGTTAGGTCTCCATGGGAAGCAGCTGGACACTCACAAGGATCACTGAAGAGGGCTTGGTCAACGGACTATTTTAGGGGCATATGAAGGTGGATTAGGCATGCTATGTGAACTGGGCGCTGTCTGCACCTGTCCTGCATGCACAGGTCAAACACCTTGTTCTGGATGGTTTGGGGGGCTTTCCCCCATTACCTTGGTTCAATTCTTGCCTTCCCTGGGATGGGGAGCGTGGGAGCTTTTCAAATACAGCAAAATGGTAGAACCCCCAGCCACCTCTTTCATCTCACTCATACCTTGCTGCCACTGTCCACCTGCCCCAAGCCTTTCCAAGCCAGATGCCATAACTATAGACAGACTTTATATCCCAGAAACCATGACAAAGTTCCAACCAAGTAACCCGCCCTTGCTAGTCTTGTCTTGTCCACTCCTTACTGAGGAAACCACAATAGAGGCAGCTGTCCCCAGCTGTCTCCTTCCCTCTGTGTCATGGCCAGTCCCATTGCCCCCAGGGTATGATGGGCATTTTCTTTCTTGGGCACAATATCACAATACACCACCTTAAATAATGATAAAGCCAATTAAGGTTGTAGGTGTTCAGTGGGCATGTGTATAAGATCACTTGGTTTGAAAGCATGAAGGAGGACCTGGGTTTGGATCCCAGGAACCCATGTAAGAATTCCAGTGTAGGCATGCATGCCTTTAACCTCAGCACTGGCTGGAGGATGTAGAGATAGAAGGGTCAGTGGGTCATGGTAGCCACTAGCTAGCTGAGGAACAGCAAGGTTCAGGAGAGACCCTGTCTCAAAGGAATAAAGTGGAGAGTTGCAGAGGACAGCTAACATCTTCCTCTCAACTTTATAAGCATCATTGGCACATATACCTTGCACACATATGCACACACACACACGCATATATATATATATATATATATATATATATATAATATATAGAGAGAGAGAGAGAGAGAGAGAGAGAGAGAAGAACATTATGGGAGTACCAAAGGCTATAACAAGGAGTAGAGATATCCAGGAAGAAACAAGGATGTCATAGGAGCCTTAGGGTTGAGAGCAAGAGAGAACATGGGTAGAAAATCCATCCAGAACTTAGCCCTGGGAAAGGTCCCATCAAAAATGGACTTAAAAAGCAGAGGGTAATTGATAAGCTGCAGCCCTTTAGAGAGACTGGGAACTTTCTCCCCAGGTCCCATGGCCACCTGAACCCCATGGGGCCCCAACCCAGCATCTGTACAGGAAGAACTGATTGGTAAGGGATGAAGTAGAATTGAATGCTCTGGAGCTACAAAGCAACCCTTTCTGGCATGAGCTTTCCTAGGGAGACATGAACACATGTCTGCTCACCCCTGATAGGACAAGGATGGCATACCAAAGAAACGGATCCGCCCACATCTAGCTTGTGGAGCCAATGAGCTTATTGGGATGACTCACGGGAGCACGGGGGATGCAAAGGCAGCTGTATCACTGCAAAGCTCACCCCAGCATGGGTGAGACTCCTGAAAACTAAACTGCATCTCTGGAGCTCCCTGTCCACCCAGCGAGCAGCTCCATGGGAGGTTCTTTTCTTCCTAGGAATGTTTATTGTTACAGAACGTGCAGAGGGCCCTGCCAATCAGGACCTTCCTGAGCCTTCTAAGTTTCCTTAGCTTATGAATCTCTCTCCTTCTAAGACGTAATGCTTCAATTTAGAAGGAACAGTAAATTCACAGCACTTGGGAATGACCAGGTATTTTGGAAATGGGCAGGATGGCTTAGAGGAGACTTTCCTGTTGCTGTGACAAAATATCTGACTGGAACAATGCTCCTAGTGGTGCGCACCTTTAATTCCAGTTCTGGGGAGACAGAAGCAGGTGGATCTCCTGGGAGAATAGATATATATAATATAATTATATATATATATAGATATATATATAGAGAGAGAGAGAGAGAGAGAGAGAGAGAGAGAGAATATAGAGAGAGAATATATATAGAATATAGCAAGTAGACCAGCTGTGGCTACAGGGAGGCCTTCTCTCAAAACACTAAAACCAAAACCAACCAAACAAAAAAAATAATCTAAGGAACAAAGGGCTTATTTTGCTCACAGTTTGAGTGTACAGTTTCTCATGACAGGGAAGTCACGGAGGCAGAGCCTGAGGCAGCTGGTCATGTTGCACCTGCAATCAGGGAGGGGGAGAGAGAGAAAGAGAGAGAGAGAACACTGATGACCAGCTCACTTTCTCCTTATACAATTTGGAATCCCAGCCCATGGAATAGAAACACCCACATTCAGAGTAGATGTTCCCTCCTCAGTTAACCCAGGCTAGAATCTCCCTCACAGATCTGTCTAGAAGTTTGTTTCTTAGATGATTCTAGATTCAAGTAGATAATCAATGTCAACCCTTACACCACACTATAAAGAACCTCCATTTGGGCACTGGGGGAAGACAGATCCAAGATAGTTAGATCCGAGTGGCCCAGACAGCGTCTCTCATACCTGTGTTGTGTACACAAATGTCCCCAGGAGTCTCATTAAAATGCAGGTTTATTATTTATCCACTCATCCATTTAGTGTGTGCAGATGTGGTACATGCACGTGTGTGCCTGACTGTGTATATGGGGGCCATGAGTTGACACTGAGTCTGTTCCTTTATTGCTCTCTATCATGGTGTTTTTTTGAGACAGTGTCTTTCACTGGTCTAGAGCTCACCACTTGGCTAGACTGGCTGGGAAGTGAGCCCCCAGGACCTACCCTGTCAGCATCCATCCAGTGCGATGAATACAGGCATGCACTGTTGCAGCTGGCTTTTAGGTGGTGCTGGGGATCTGAACTCAGGTCTTTGGGCTTATCTGGCAAGTGCTTTACCCACTGAGCCATCTCCTCAGCCCCTAAAATGCAGATTATTACTCGGGGTTTGGGATGGCCTAAGATGCTGCACGTCTAACAAGTTCTGGGGTGCAAGCACCTGGTCCTCCAGGTAGCGAGTGCTTCGTTCGAGGTAAACTGAGCACCTGGTCTTCAGGGCACTGAACGCCTTGTTATAGGGGTCCTGAGTACCTTGTCCTGATAGCACACACTCACTTAGATCTCCCTTGGGCTCTCCTGACACGCTCCTCACAGGGGCTGGGCTAGCCAGACTTTCCCCATCATACCTTGGGACTGACCTATCCTTCCAGCCCCTTTCCATACGAACACTACTCTGAAATGTCTTTGCTGTCCATTTTTTTCTTTCTTCGCCACAGGTTAGGGTCCATAAAAGCACTTCTTAACATCTGGCCAGAAATCAGCTTTCCTAAAAGAACTGATCTGGGGAAGCTTAAAATAAAAGTTTAATTGGCTGCAATTAACACAAACAAATTGGTTTGACACAGCTACAATGATCAGTGGTCCCTTCTCACACTGAATCTGTAGTCCTGGTCTCCTTTTGGCAAAGAAGGTCTTGGGAAGATTTCTGGAAAATGGGTGGGCTCTGGCCAGCTTTGGTGGGCTCCGTGGGCCCCTGGCTATCAGCCTCCTTTGTGCCTGCAGAAAGGAACTCTCCTGAGCCTCTGCTACTTACTGAGCACAGAGCTGAGATGGATGCCCAGACCTTATCATAGCTTCTCTCTTCAGAGGCATAAGCAAGAGGTAGAGGCTTAACAGGGGTGTATTGGTGAAGCTGAGTTTGGCTTTGTGTCTGATCTGACACCAGTGCTCTATGTTCATGAACCCATATGGTCTCCAAAGAGGATGAGGCACAAAAAGAGATAAGGAATGTGTTACCTTGGGGACCTATTTAAGTATCTGGGGAAGGGTATGCTAATAGCTCAGTAGTATCAATCAGAAGATAGATAATATTGGGGCTGGAGAGATGGCTCAGCATTTAAGAGCACTGATTGCTCTTGCAAAGGACCCAGGTTTGATTCCCAGCACACAGTGGCTAAGAACCATCTTAGGACAGGCATGGTGGTGCACGCCTTTAATCCCAGCATTTGGGAGGCAGAGGTACGTGGATCTCTGTGAGTTCAAGGCCAGCTTGGTCTACATAGAGAGCTCCAGGCCAGCTGGGACTAAAGGGAGACCCTGTCTCAAAAAGACCAAAAGATAGATATTTTTAGAACTATGTGTATGTGCACATGAATGCAGTGCCTGTGGAGGCCAGCAGAGGGCATTGGATCCTTTGGATCTGGAGTTACAGGTGGTTCTGAGCCACCTGACATGGCTGCTGGGAACTGAACTTGGGTCCTCTGGAAGAGCGGTATGCAGTCTTAACTGCTGAGCCATCTCTCCAGCACCTAATGCAATTTTGCTTGTGTGCATACCTGTGTGTGTGTGTGTGTGTGTGTGTGTGAGAGAGAGAGAGAGAGAGAGAGAGAGAGAGAGAGAGAGAGAGAGAGAGAGAGAACAGAGTACATGTGGTATTTAGAGGACAGCCTTGGATGTTGGTCCTTGCCTTCCATCTTATTTGAGACAGGTTTCTTGTTTTCACCGCTGGGTATGCCAGGCTAGCTGGGCATCGAGCACCTGAAGTGCTGGTCAGGTACTGCTCGGGTGCTGATGGCCAGGATCTCATCAGGGTCACAGTGTAGAGGCAGAGCCCAGGTCTCCGGCCCATGTCCCCTTCCCCTTGTTGCCCAGCTTTTCTTTAGAGAAGAATTAAAATGTGCCTTAGTCCCTCCCACTTGCTTTCCTGGTTGAACTGTAGGGAAGGAGCCACTGAGCAGGGGTAGGCTGTGTTTAGTAGAAGGGTTAATTGGGCCTGTTTGTAGATGATGTCTTTGATCCCATTTTGATGAACAGTGGTGTCACCCTTATAGACTGAGAAGTAGAGTGCTGGGTGGCCATCTTTTCTGAGCTATGAGTGATGCCATCCCTTCCAGGCCTGGGCAGTGGGGAGGTGAAGATCCAGAATAGCCATCGATCCAGGCTTAGCATTATCATGTGTGTAAAAGAGGCAGTGATGGTCATGGGTATGGGTTTACAAAGCTCAGGGTTCGCAGTGAGTAGAAACCAGCAATGCACACATCATCTGACCTTCCTCATTCTTTCCACCTGTAACTCGAGTCCTTCAGGAAGAGTCTCTGAGACTCTGTAGAGAGGTCAGTCTGCAGAGCAGCAGGTCTGAGCTGGGGAAGTCCCTCCAGGACAGGGTCTTGGTCCTGCTGAGTGAGAGGAAGGGACACTGGTTATGTCTCCTGGGAGCAGTGTGAAGATCAATTTGGCAAGCCTTTGAAGGCTTTGGAAGTGAGAACTGCCATCCTTCTGAGTGTCCTCCCCAAGGATGGAACTTTGTAGTGGGGTTGGGAGAGCCATGTACCTAGGCCAAGATTCCTGGGTTCACAGGGCTGGAGAAATGGGTCAGTGCTTAAGAGTACTAGCTGTTCTTGAAGAGGATCCAGGTTTGATAGCCAGCACTCACAGAGCAACTGCCAAGTACCCCAAACTTCAGTTCCAGGGGATCCGGCCCCCTCTTCTGGCCTCCTCTGGGCATTGCATGCACACGGTACACTTACATACATGCAGGCAAACTGCTTATGCATAAAATACAAATAACTAAAAGTTTTAAAAATTCTGGCTTCCACCCTGAGGGGCTGCCCCGCCCCCCTGGTTTGCACTCTTGCTCGGTCCCCCAAACCCAGGGTGGCACCTTTCCTCTGCCTCCTCCTTCAGCAAATCAATTTGAGCAGAGAAGGAACAAGGCTATTATGGTTAACACCACTTTGCCCGAGAGTCGCTGGGTCTTTGCTATTCATCATTCTTAATTAATTAAAAAGTAATTACTTATGGATCCGACTTTCATTATTTACACCCCCTAGGCTGTGAAGATATTACTTTCCTCTGTCCCTCTGGCTTCCCAAGCTTCAATGCTGCCAAAAGTTGCGGCACCAAGTGAGGCGAGGTCCAGGTACATTCGGGCAGCCTAGTCAGGGCACCCAAGTTCATATCAGAGGTCATGGAGGTTGTGAGGATCTGTGGCCCCTTCGGGGAGCCCAGGAAGGGACTCTGAGAAGGTAGAGATGCCCTGGTAAGCCTACAATGGCAGCTTAACTCTCTCGAGATGAGAGGTGTGTGTGTGTGTGTGTGTGTGCGCACACACACACACACACTGTGTACCTGCATGAAGAAACCAGAGGATACCTTCTGGGTGTGATTCCTCATGCATGCCATCCACCTTGTTTTGAGCCAAGGCTTGTCATTGGCCTGGAGGTTACCAAGTAGAATAGGCTGTCTGGCCAGTGAACCCCAGGAATTCTGTCTCTGTCTTCCCACTACTGGGGTTTTAAGTGCAGGCCATCACCCTCAGTATTTTATTTATTTATTTATGTATTATTATTATTTATGTGCATGAATATATTGCCTGCATATGTGTAAGCATACCCATGTCATTGCTTGCAGAGGTCAGAAGAAAGTGTCAGATCCCCTGGAACTGGAATTATGGCTGGTTGTGAACCTTCATGTGCTGGGCACTGAGCCAGTGCTCTTAACTGCTGAGCCATCTCTCCAGCCCGTACCTGGTATCTTTTAATGTACATATTTTAATTTATTTTTATTTTTATATGTATGAGTATTCTGCCTGCAAGTATGTAAGTACATCTGTGTCATACAATGCTCATGGAGGTCAGAAGAGGGTGTCAGATCCGCTAGAACAGAAGTTACAGACAATTGTTAGCTGCCATGTAGGTGCTGGGAACTCAAGCTAGGTCGTCTGGAAGAGGACCATCTCTGCAGCCCCCCACACTTATCATTTTTTAGATGGATTCTGGTCCTTATATTTTCCAGGCAAGAACTTTACTGACTGAACCATCTCTCCAGCACCCAGTCTGAATCTTAAACTCCTCACCCCCAGATGAGAAGCACCATGTTACAGCCGCTGAGGTGAAGCTAGGTGGTGCCAACTCTCTTGTGTGCTGTGAATGGCTCTCCAGGTTGTACACTGCACACCACATGCATGTCTCCCCAGCCCCAAGCATCCCAGCCCATTCCCCACCCTTTAGTCCTCTCCAGGGGCTTCCTTGCTCTCAGATTTCCTTGATCCCCAGGCTCTGTTTGGATTGTGTTAGGGTTGCCAATAACTCAGGCTAATTATTCCTGGGTCCCAGGCCCACTTTCTCTTCCTTCTGCCCCTGTAACACAAATCGTCACCTATTTGGCAGTCTAGGCTTCCTCTCCTGCCTAGCTTATGAACCTGGCCCGCTTAGTAAGTGGTTTCTCTGGGCTTCCTTTCCCCAGCTATAAAAGGATGTTTTCATTTTCAGAGTAGCTGTGAGGAATTGATGTTGGCAGACATTGAGTTAATTGTGTTTATTATTGCCAGGGGAGGAGGTCTGGGGCAGGTGGATGGTTTTCTAACATTGGTAGTCAGTGTGTTTTGAGCAGGGCTGGGAGTCCAGCTGTGGAGGCTGTTGCGGGGGAGGGTGGCTGCCATGAATTCTTCCAGCCCAGGAGGAATAAAGTGCCCAGCAGCGGACTGGGGTGTGAGATGTCCCCAGATCTCTGTCTCTCTCTCTCTCTCTCTCTCTCTCTCTCTCTCTCTCTCTCTCTCTCTCTCTCCAGGATGGAAGTTTTAACCATCATGACGACTCCTTGGCCTCTATCGAGTCCTGTTGGGCTTCCTTTGTGACATTTGGCCACATCAGGAAGCACCAGCCACAGCTGCCACCATCTCCAGTGACTCTGTCTTAGAGTCTTACTGACTGTGCATAAAAGATGATCAAAGAGGGGCTGGGAAAGGATGGCCTGGGAAGGAGACATGGGAGGAGGCAGGGTGGGTTGATGGGAGGAGGAGGGATGAACTGTCAGATCCTTTCAGGTGATGTGACAGCTCTCACTGTGGGCCTGGGAGGGGCTCTAAGCTCCTGGAAAGCTGAGTCTGCACATTCGGATGAAAGGATGCAGCAGCCAGCCTGGCAGTGTGGCGGGTCCTCTGTCAGTATCTGTGAGGTTTCTCAGCTGCGACCTCATGGGCGGGCTGCGCCTGGGCACCCCACAGCATCTGCTCCCACTCCTTACTTCTGTAAAGGGGTCCCATTTCCCTCCTTCCCACGACCTTATATTCCTACATTTCCCAATCACACAAGAGGGTCACCCGTGTGTTCTTCCCATTGCCGGCAAATGACCAAGTGTCTGGAGCTGTTCGGTTGCTTCTGTTTTTTTTTTTTTTTTCCACTCTCCCATCTCAGTGGAAGTCTTCCTTCTTGCTGTGATCACCACGTGTGTAGATGGCTGCAGAGGCTGAGAAGACTCTCAGCCTGTCCTCTGGTCTCTGGAGAAGCCTCGGCTCACCAAGATCAGGATGCTCATACCCAGAGGGTAAGAGAGGGCATGAAGACTTCTCAGAGGGAGAAAAAGGACACCATCCCTAGATAGGAAGAGAAGGTGCGGGCTTTCGAGTTCTTCAGCCAACAAACTTGAGGTTCCCTGTAGTTAGGGGGAGTAGAGTTTAAGGGACCAGGCGTGTGGATTCCCCACCTTGACAAACCCCAAGCCATAACCTGACACTCATGTGGAGTGCTGCTAGATTTCAGAGGACTAGGGAAAGCCACAGACTCTTCTGAAAGTTCACTTTTCAAAGGATAGTTATCTCCTTCCTGTGACCCTATGACTCTTGGGAGGGAGGCAGTAGTGGGGGAGCCTGGGCATTGAACAAGATTTTGTTTCTTGCTATCCTCATGGGATGGGGCTTGGACTTGGATTGAATTTGACTTAAAGAAAATAAAGCCATGCACCATTTCTTGCGCCTTCAAGATGGTGATTGCAAATTTATTCATTGCACAGCATGAGAAGGAGGGGGTTGAGATGACTTCATTAAACCAATGGCTTTGCTCTGCCAGGTCTCCCTCCTGACTTCATCTCTCTCCATCTAGTCCAGTCAATGGACGTGGACAAGGGGACTGTGGGACTGCCACTTTCCAATCATGGTGAAGTTCTTGGGACCCTGCATTGATCTGCACACCCCAAGACACTCAGGCTATCCTCAGCTACCCACAGATCCTGGCTCCTTTTTAAACAGCTACCTGGGGACCCCCACTTCCACACCCTGGGCTTGCTTTCAGTAGACTTCTCTTGATTCAATCACTGGGCACGGGCTGAGGCAACCGAGGTTCAAGGTTCAGCATGTGGAGGCCCCATTTGTCAAGTGTTGTACAGAACTATTCTCTGAGCCAAACTGCTGCTGTCTCCAGGAGTCCAGCTGAGCCTACGTACATGAGATCATCGCAGCTGGGCTTGTTAGTTCCTGACCATTTCATGAAAGGAGGAGTTGGTAAGTAATGGGACCCTCTTCTGAGGTTCCAGCCACCCCTCCCAACCTCTTCTATGCAATTCTGCCCTAATTGCATGTGCCATCCAGGATGGCTGCAGTGCACAGTCTGGGGAAGATGAGAGGAAAGGGACTTCATTTGTATAGCTCTGGGGAAGCCACCGTTCATGCTGGGTGAGGATTTTCCAGTGTGGCCTTTTGGGGAGGGAGCGACCACAGTCCCATATGTAACCCCCCATCTATGGTCTGTGAGTAATCTCAATAAACTCATTGGTTCCCTGGGGTGAACTTTGGTGGAACATTGATCTGTCTTCCCGCTTGGTGACAGGAAGCCCAGTGCTTTAAGCTCTCCCACTGCAACTACTCCTGGAACTCCCCAGGAAATCTTGCCTTATTCCTCCTCAGCCCTTCTGAGAACAGTCTGGCCTCACTCTGTTCACCATCACCCACCTTTCACCCACTTCCACACCTGCTTCTTCCTGGCAGTCCTTGCTCTTCTCTATCAGTGAAAGCTCTTGTATAACCCAGAGACACTTGTAGAACTCACACCATGGTTTTCCTTCCATTTCTGTGGTCCCTCTGCCTTCTCCTGCAACAAGACGCCTTTGATTATCTGATGAAGTCCTGACTGGTTTGCACGGGCCCCAGGTTCTCTTGGAACATCTGGTATGCCCAGAGCAGCTGGACAGTCTCTGACAGTGAACCTGGTGTGGTGGAGATTTAGGCCAGGCAAAGGCTGATGTGAGATAGAGGAGTCAAGATAGCACTTTTCTCTTCTTTCTTTCTTTTTCTTTTTTTTTTTTTTGATTTTTTAAAATTTTATTTATTTCTGTATGTGTATGAATGTACGGTCTGTATGTAGGTTTGTGCACCTGTGTTGTGCGGCAAATCGCGGAGGTCAGAAGAGGGTCTCAGATTCCCCTGGAACTGGAGTTCTCCTGGAATTGGAGTTCAGACGTTCTTGCCACCTGTGGGTGCTGGGGATTGAACCCGGGTCCTCTGCAAGGCAGTCGGGCTCTTAACGCTAGGTTATCTCTCCAGCCCGCCCCCCTTTTTTTTTTTTTTTTTTTTTTTTGGTGTTTTTGAGACAGGACTCCCTTTATCCCAGCTGGCCTGGAGCTCACTACTGTACACCAAGGCTGGCCTTGAACTCACGAGATCCCCTGCCTCTGCCTCGGAGGCTGGGATTAAAGGTGTGGTGCCACCATGCCCAGCCTGATGAGCGGTTTTTATACCTCAGTAGATTAGTGCTTTTCATACTCAGTAGATTAGTGCTTTTCATACTCAGGATGACATGCTAGCTGTGGGCCCAGAGATGGGGATGGGCATCTCTGTCTTCTCTGCAACCTGATTAAGGAATCAAGATATTTGTGTTCTCAGCTTTACACGGCTTGATTTCCCTTCTACCAATTAAGGCAGAAGGGGTCAGGGGCCTGTGAATTAACTGAAAATAGAGTAGCAGAAGAAAATGCAAGGTTCATTTTGCATGCATACCAGATTCCTCTATGAGGAGAAGCTTTATAAATAGCCAGGGGCAAAGGTTTACATGCCAGCTTAATGGGGTGAGGCAAAGGGCTTAGGGTTTCAATGGAAAGTATCGGAGATTCTCACTAGGTTTGTATTTGGACTAAATGTTTATTCCATCCCACTAATTCATGTATTGCAACCCGAGAGGGCTCCCAGTGTGACGGCATTTGATGACGAGGCATTTGGAAAGTGTGTTATTCTTTTCATTGCTGTGACAAATTACCTGATGAAAAGCGACTTAAGGAAGGAAGGGTTTGTTTGGCTCACGGCGGCTCAATGGTGCAGTTCTTCATCGTGGCATGGAAGCAAGAGTCTGAGGTGGCATCAACAGTCACAAAAGCAGAGAGAGGTTAGTGCTGGTGCTCAGCTCAATCCTTCCTTTTTATTCTGTTCGGGACCCCAGCCCATGGGATGCTGTCTCCCACTTTCGGGGTAGGACATTCCCTGAAGTGCATCTCCTAAGTGATCTAAATCTCATCGACTTGACAGAGATCAATCATCCAGGGAAGAATAGAGATGAGATTACAAGGGCAGGTCTGCATGCTGGGATTTGTGTCTTAGTAAGAAGACACCACAGAGGATTTGCTGGTCTCTGCCACACAAAGACACCAGGATGAACACCTTCCGTGCAGTTCCTGACCACAGCTTCTAGAATCATGGGGACTATGCTGTTTTGTTCCACGGCCTGAGCTGACTGAAGTACATGTTGTGAATTGAATTCCTCCAGCCTTGTATGTTGATGTCTTCACTCCTTTGGAACTGAGGATGTGACTGTACTTGGAGATAGAATCTTTACAGATGTACCCATTTAAGATGACGTCATCAGAGTGGGCCTTAATACAACAGGATCAGTGCCCTTATGAGAAAGATTAGGATGTAAACAGAGGTGGCGATGTGAGGACCCAGGAAGGTCATGGTCATACACAGACTGAGGCAGGTGCTAGCTCACTATAGGTAGTAAGGGAAAAGGGCCCGGGGCGATTATTGATCATAAAGGTTATGATGGAAATAGATGTTGGAATTCAAAGGAAGGGTTAAACTGGTGGACTTGGGAGCAACAAGGAAGATAAATAAGGGCTGGGTGTGAGACGGCCAAGGTGACTAGATGAAAGGAAAAAAAAATGGGGCTCTGGGAAGCAAGGTTGGATGTTGCAGGCCAGTCTCACGACACACTGGGGAACATACCCAAGGCATTGTTGCCTTTCAGGTATTCTTATTGCTAATGCAGCTAATTGCAGGGAAGGATGTCTTCTTAGAAGAAGCCTACCTCAGGAAAGAGACCACCCTGGATCATCCTAGAGGCAAGGAGCTAAACACGAGGTGAGCAAGAACTCTAGCTACAGCTTGCTAGCCGTGCCCAGAGCCAGCTCTGTGCTGACACCCCAAGGTGGCCACATTCATATGAGAACAAAGAACACATAGTTTGATTAAGAGCCAGCAAGACACCTGCAGGATTAGCAGTGCCAATGGATAATCATTAACAGACAGTCAAGGTCAGTTAACAAAGCAGGTGTCAGAGATGGACAGAGGGGAGCCTCAATCACCCCTAATTGGTGGACAACATGTGAACAGAGCACAGTCATCGCTCTCATTGGGTCAGGTGGACATTCATAGGTCATGGGTTCCAGAGACAATCTGAGAGGGAATGACTCAGGTTGACTTTTATGACTGTTGAGCTTCTGTGGGCCATGCCCATCTGGTCCCAGATAGGTCCCAGTGACCTTAAAAGTCAATCAAAACTGAGGACAGGGGCTGGAGAGATGGCTCGGCATTAGAGCAATGGGCTGCTCTGTGCAGAAGCCCTAACAACCATCTGTAACTCCATTTCCAGGGGATTCAACACCCTGTTTCTGACCTCTGTGGGCATTGCAAACATGGGCGCACTTCAATACATGCACACAATATACTCATACTCATAAAATAAAAATAATTTTTTTTAAAGCAAGGAGAGGTACCTCAACAGAGCATGACCCCAGCCACCAACCTTGGAACTATGGGAACACACAAACACCTCCTGTTTAACTCTCCATCCATGGGTCTTGTTACAGCTAGTTGACAANAGCCTTGAACTCACAAAGATCCTCCTGCCTCTGCCTCCCGAGTGCTAGGATTAAAGGCGTGCGCCACCACGCCTGGCTGGTTTTATTTTTTGAGGCAGGATCTTGCTTGTATAGTCTAGGCTGGTCTCAAATTTATGACCCTTGACTCTGCCTCCCAAGTGCTGAGGTTCCAGGCACATGCTGCTACATTCTGGCATTGACTTTTTTTGGTGTTTTTGAGACAGGGACTCCCTTTAGTCCCAGCTGGCCTGGAGCTCACTATGTACACCAAGCTGGCCTTGAACTCACAGAGATCCACCTGCCTCTGCCTCCGGAGTGCTGGGATTAAAGGTGTGTGCCACCATGCCCAGCCTGATAGCGGTTTTCATACTCAGTAGATTAGTGCTTTTCATACTCAGTAGATTAGTGCTTTTCATACTCAGGATGACATGCTAGCTGTGGGCCCAGAGATGGGGATGGGCATCTCTGTCTTCTCTGCAACCTGATTAAGGAATCAAGATATTTGTGTTCTCAGCTTTACACGGCTTGATTTCCCTTCTACCAATTAAGGCAGAAGGGGTCAGGGGCCTGTGAATTAACTGAAAATAGAGTAGCAGAAGAAAATGCAAGGTTCATTTTGCATGCATACCAGATTCCTCTATGAGGAGAAGCTTTATAAATAGCCAGGGGCAAAGGTTTACATGCCAGCTTAATGGGGTGAGGCAAAGGGCTTAGGGTTTCAATGGAAAGTATCGGAGATTCTCACTAGGTTTGTATTTGGACTAAATGTTTATTCCATCCCACTAATTCATGTATTGCAACCCGAGAGGGCTCCCAGTGTGACGGCATTTGATGACGAGGCATTTGGAAAGTGTGTTATTCTTTTCATTGCTGTGACAAATTACCTGATGAAAAGCGACTTAAGGAAGGAAGGGTTTGTTTGGCTCACGGCGGCTCAATGGTGCAGTTCTTCATCGTGGCATGGAAGCAAGAGTCTGAGGTGGCATCAACAGTCAGAAAGCAGAGAGAGGTTAGTGCTGGTGCTCAGCTCAATCCTTCCTTTTTATTCTGTTCGGGACCCCAGCCCATGGGATGCTGTCTCCCACTTTCGGGGTAGGACATTCCCTGAAGTGCATCTCCTAAGTGATTCTAAATCTCATCGACTTGACAGAGATCAATCATCCTAGGAAGAATTAGAGATGAGATTACAAGGGCAGGTCTGCATGCTGGGATTTGTGTCTTAGTAAGAAGACACCACAGAGGATTTGCTGGTCTCTGCCACACAAAGACACCAGGATGAACACCTTCCGTGCAGTTCCTGACCACAGCTTCTAGAATCATGGGGACTATGCTGTTTTGTTCCACGGCCTGAGCTGACTGAAGTACATGTTGTGAATTGAATTCCTCCAGCCTTGTATGTTGATGTCTTCACTCCTTTGGAACTGAGGATGTGACTGTACTTGGAGATAGAATCTTTACAGATGTACCCATTTAAGATGACGTCATCAGAGTGGGCCTTAATACAACAGGATCAGTGCCCTTATGAGAAAGATTAGGATGTAAACAGAGGTGGCGATGTGAGGACCCAGGAAGGTCATGGTCATACACAGACTGAGGCAGGTGCTAGCTCACTATAGGTAGTAAGGGAAAAGGGCCCGGGGCGATTATTGATCATAAAGGTTATGATGGAAATAGATGTTGGAATTCAAAGGAAGGGTTAAACTGGTGGACTTGGGAGCAACAAGGAAGATAAATAAGGGCTGGGTGTGAGACGGCCAAGGTGACTAGATGAAAGGAAAAAAAAAATGGGGCTCTGGGAAGCAAGGTTGGATGTTGCAGGCCAGTCTCACGACACACTGGGGAACATACCCAAGGCATTGTTGCCTTTCAGGTATTCTTATTGCTAATGCAGCTAATTGCAGGGAAGGATGTCTTCTTAGAAGAAGCCTACCTCAGGAAAGAGACCACCCTGGATCATCCTAGAGGCAAGGAGCTAAACACGAGGTGAGCAAGAACTCTAGCTACAGCTTGCTAGCCGTGCCCAGAGCCAGCTCTGTGCTGACACCCCAAGGTGGCCACATTCATATGAGAACAAAGAACACATAGTTTGATTAAGAGCCAGCAAGACACCTGCAGGATTAGCAGTGCCAATGGATAATCATTAACAGACAGTCAAGGTCAGTTAACAAAGCAGGTGTCAGAGATGGACAGAGGGGAGCCTCAATCACCCCTAATTGGTGGACAACATGTGAACAGAGCACAGTCATCGCTCTCATTGGGTCAGGTGGACATTCATAGGTCATGGGTTCCAGAGACAATCTGAGAGGGAATGACTCAGGTTGACTTTTATGACTGTTGAGCTTCTGTGGGCCATGCCCATCTGGTCCCAGATAGGTCCCAGTGACCTTAAAAGTCAATCAAAACTGAGGACAGGGGCTGGAGAGATGGCTCGGCATTTAAGAGCATGGGCTGCTCTTGCAGAAGCCCTAACAACCATCTGTAACTCCCATTTCCAGGGGATTCAACACCCTGTTCTGACCTCTGTGGGCATTGCACAACATGGGCGCACTTCAATACATGCACACAATATACTCATACTCATAAAATAAAAATAATTTTTTTTTAAAGCAAGGAGAGGTACCTCAACAGAGCATGACCCCAGCCACCAACCTTGGAACTATGGGAACACACAAACACCTCCTGTTTAACTCTCCATCCATGGCGTCTTGTTACAGCGTGAGCTGACACTCAGCTTGGGACACCACCCCTTCTTGCTGCTGCATGGCTTTATAGACATTGCCTCCTCCAGCTTCCATGTAGAAAAGTTTTCCCACTATGGTGGGCTCTCTCTTTTGTGATTGCAGCCCCTCTTCTCAAACGCCCCACCCCTCACAGCCTGTAACTTCTGCTGACACTGTTCCCTCCCCTCACCAGGCTTAGAGAAGCATTTGACCTGAGCTAAGCTGGTTATGGGTGGTTCTGACTGGCTAGATGGCTCAGCAGGTAAAGGCGTTTGCCACAGAGCTTGACATCTGAGTTTGATTCCTAGGACCCACAGGGTGGAAGGTGGGAAGCAATTCCATGCGAGCCTCCCCAACAAGATGCAATTAACAAATAAATTGGAGATGCTTTTTTTTAAAGCCCCAATTCAGGGCTGGAGAGATGGCTCAGCAGTTAAGAGCACTGACACTCTTGCAGAGGACCTGGGTTTGATTCCCAACACCCACGTGGCAGTTAAGAACTGTCTTAGGCCAGGCATAGTGGCACATGCCTTTAATCCTAGCACTTGGGTGGCAGAGACAGGCAGATCTCTGTGAGTTCAAGGACAGCCTGGTCTACATAGTGAGCTCCAGGCCAGCTGGGACTAAAGGGAGACCCTGTCTCAAAAATACAAAACAAACAAACAAACAAACAAACAAACACCAAAAACCAATTCTGGGTGTCTGAGTTGAGCACTCTGCTGGGATTGGATCATCTTCTCGTGGAATTAGAAAATGATGCAGGCTAGAGGAGGCAGAGCCCTAGGCTCCTGGGTCTTTGCTGACTGAAAATTTTCCTTTTTGGGTTGTACCTACTGGGTTGCTTTTATTTATTTTTTTTTAGACAAGGATTCCCTGTAGCCCCAGTTGTCCTAGAACTCTTTATGTATACCAGTCTGGACTTGATCTCACAGATTTCTGCCTCTGCCTCTGTCTCCTGAGTTCTGGGCTACCATGCCTGGCCGGATTGCATTTTTAACTCCTTAAAAATATTTATTAATAGCCAGGCATGATGGAGCACGCCTGTAATCCCAGCACTTATTGGGCAGAGGCAGGTGGATCTCTGTGAGTTCAAGGCCAGCCTGGTCTACATACTGAATTCCAGGATAGCTGGGGCTATAGGGAGACCCTGTTTCAAAAAGACAAAAAAAAAAAATAATATATATATATATATATATAT
>VZQC01007234.1:1309476-1323649 GCA_009823505.1 Rhizomys pruinosus
TTTATTTATTTATTTAATGTGTATGAATGTACTGTCTGCATGCAAGTTTGTGCACCCGTGTCATGCAATGCCGCGAAGGTCAGAAGAGGGTGTCGGATTCCCCTGGAACCGGAGTTCTCCTGGAATTGGAGTTACGGATGGTTCTCAGCCGCCATGTGGGTGCTGGGGATCGAACCCAGGTCCTCTGTGAGAGCAGTCGGCGCTCTTAACCGCTAGGCCATCTCTCCGGCCCCTTAATAATTTTTTAGTTAGCATTAAAACTAACTGGTTTCTTCCAGGACAGCTGGGGCTACAGGGAGACCCTGTCTCGAAAAGACCAAAAACAAACAAACAAACAAACAAACAAACAAAAACCTAATTGATTTCTGTATAACATTTTCGTACACATACATCACTGTACTTTGCTCAAATTCACCTCCTCTTGTCCTTCATCCTGCTGGTCTTTTTCCTCCACTTCTGTTTGATGTGATGTGCACATATATGTGTGTGTGTGTGTGTGTAATGTTATATATATATGTGTGTGTGTATGTTATATATGTGTGTATGTTATATATATGTGTGTGTGTAATGTTATATATGTGTGTGTGTAATGTTATATATGTGTGTGTGTAATGTTATATATATGTGTGTGTGTAATGTTATATATATGTGTGTGTGTAATGTTATATATGTGTGTGTAATGTTATATATGTGTGTGTAATGTTATATATATGTGTGTGTAATGTTATATATGTGTGTGTGTAATGTTACATATATGTGTGCATGTGTAATGTTATATATGTGTGTGTAATGTTATATATATGTGTGTGTGTAATGTTTTATATATATGTGTGTGTGTAATGTTATATATGTGTGTATAATGTTATATATATGTGTGTAATGTTATATATATGTGTGTGTAATGTTATATGTGTGTGTAATGTTATATATATATGTGTGTGTAATGTTATATATATATGTATAATGTTATATATATGTGTATGTGTAATGTTATATATATGTGTGTAATGTTATATATATGTGTGTAATGTTATATATATGTGTGTGTGTAATGTTATATATATATGTGGGTGTAATGTTATATATATATGTGTGTGTAATGTTTTATATATATGTGTGTATGTAATGTTATATATATGTGTGTGTAATGTTATATATATGTGTGTGTAATGTTATATATACATGTGTATGTGTGTAATGTTCTATATATTGTTATTCCACATATAAGAGTAAATATGAAATATATGTCTCCCTCCTCCTCCTCTTCCTCTTTGTCCTCCTCCTTCTCATCCTCTGTTTATATTTGAGACAGGCTCTCATGTATACAGGCTGGCCTGGAATTTGGTATGTAGGAGAGGATGACCTTAAACTTCTGACCCTCCTGTCTTCACTGCCCAGACATGCAGGATGATTCCTGGTTTTATGCAATTCTGGGTGTTATGCTCAGGGCTTTTTATATGCTAAGCAAGCACTCCAAGCTTTAAATCCCTTTCTTCTCTCACATGCTTCTTTCTTCTACTTTCATGTCATATTTAAAAATATACATATATATTTAAAGCTGGGCATAGTTGCACACACCTTTTAAAAATTATTTATTTATTTATTTATTTATTTATTTATTTATTTATTTAATGTGTATGAATGTACTGTCTGCATGCAGGTCTGTGCACCCGTGTCGTGCAATGCCTCGGAGGTCAGAAGAGAGCGTTGGATTCCCCTGGAACTGGAGTCAAAGACAGTTCTCAGCTGCCATGTGGGTGCTAGGGATCTAACCTGGATCCTCTGCAAGAGCAGTCTTAACCTCTAGGTCATCTCCTTCAGCCTTGTTGCACACACCTTTAATCCCAGTACTTGGGAGGTAGAGGCAGGTAGATCTCTGTGAGTTGAAGGTGAGCCTAGTCACATATCGAGTTCCAGGCCAGCTGGGCTACATAGTGAGATCCCACATATACATATACATATACATATACATATACATATACATATACATATACATATACATATACATATACATATACACATACACATACACAAAAATATGTATTTTTCTTGAGTCTGGCTAAATTCACTTAACATGGCAATCTCTAGTTCCATTCATTTCTCCTATAAATGACCTGATTCCATTTGTAGTTTTCCACCTTTAACCCCAGGAGACCCACCTGGCATGTTCAGTCAAATCCAGGTTCTCCTGCTTGTGCACAATCAGGACAGTAGATAGACACACAAAATAAAACCAAGCATTTCTCCACACTCCCAAAGAACAATACAAAAAGCCAAGCCAAGAAGGAAGCTGGAGGACTAGACAAGGGAGGATGGGAGTTGCTGAGCTGAGTGAGGTGCGAGAGAAAGCCTAGGGCACCAGCAGTGCAGAAATGAGCAAGTTATGGAGAGTTATGGTCTCAGAGTTTGGCTACAGGGAATGAATGAAATCATGTTTGATGTTCTTTGAGAGGTTCCAAATGCGATTTTTAATTACATTTTATTTATTCTTGGCTAACAAAGTGCAAAGTGGCATTTGCTTGTAACATTACTCAAGTCCGAGACCACACACCCTCCTGCCAGGGTTATGGGAAGAAATAGCTCTGTTTATTGAGCATGTACTATGTGCCACACAACAAGTCCTTCCCATGGCTTTTTTTTTCTTTTCTAGCAATCCTACCAGATCAGTCATGTTATATGAGGAACCCAAAGTTTATAGAGGATTCTTTGCTAATGTCAGCCAGTTGGTATGGGCAGGAGGAAGGGGATGTCTGATGCTAGAGACTGACTTCTGTTCTTTTCTTTTGTAAAATGTACTCTTTATTTTTAAGTTTATGTGTATGGGTGCATGCCTGCTTGTTTGTGTGTGTGTGTGTGTGTGTGTGTGTGTGTGTGTGTGTGTGTGCGTCNGTGCAGTGTCCTCAGATGCCAGAAGAAGGAGTTGAATTCTGTGGAACTGGAGTTACAGGGAGTAGTGAGCCACCTGGTGTAGGCACTGGGAAGCAAACCCCAGTCTTCTGCAAGAGCAGCAAGCACTCTTAAACGCTGAGCCATCGCTCCAGCTCTGCTTTTATTTTATTTTCTCCCCCTTCTCTTTCTCCTTTCTTTTCTTGTGTGTGGTGTTGTGTATGTGTGGCATATGTATTAGTCACTTTTCTGTTGCTGTGATAAACCACCATGACCAAGGGAACTTATAAAAGGAAGAGTTTATTTGAGCTTGCAATTGACAGTTCCAGGGAATCAGAGTCCATTGTGGTGGGAGGCATGGTGGCTGGGGCTGGAGCAGCAAGCCAAGGTTCACATCTCGCAATGAGTACGGGAAGCAGAGAGAGAGAGAGACTCAAGACTGTAAGGCTTGTTAAACTCACTAAGCCCGGCCCCAATGACGTACTTCCTCCAGCATGGCCACACCTTCTAAGATCTCCCAGAACAGTGCCACCAACTGGGGACAAAATGTCTGAATACTTAAAGCCTATGGGGGACACTCTCATTCAAACCACCACAGCATATATGTGTGTTCAACTGGGATGTGTGCATGTGTGCACGTGTGTGTATGGGGGAGAGCAGAAGTTGACGTTGGTGTCTTTCCAATCACTTTCCACTTTCCTTTTATGTTTTTGGAAGTGAGTGTGCATGTGAGAGAGATGTGTGAGTGGATGTGTGTGTGTCCTCTCGTGTGTGTGGTGCAAGTGCACATGCCATGCAGTGTGTGTGGACATCAGAGAATGGCACTGGATGTTATTCCTTGCTTTTCCACCTTGTTTGAGACAGGGTGTCTTCCCCACTGCGTAATCCAAGACAGTGACTAAAAAAAACATTTTTTGAATAATTTCTGCCTCCACCTCCCGGGTGCTGGGATGACAGGCATATATCACGACATCTGACTCAGAGCCTGGGTTCTGAGATGTGGTGCTCAGATGCAGGAACCAAGGCAGGGGGTTGGGAGAGCCATTCCTTTGTCAGATCAGAATTCCTGGTTGCCTCAAAATCACTGGGTGCTTACTGGAAGTGTAGAGTCCTGGGCCATACCCCAGAGCTGGCTGACTGCACCATCACAGTCCACCATGCTTCCTGGGCCCACTGAGCTGTGAGAGGACCCTTGTGACTGTCCTCTGCCAACTGTACCCTTCCCTGCAGATGAGACCCCCTTATGTCACATGGCTCCAAAGCTGGATGGTCTTTGTACATTCAAATCTCCTGCTTGCTGTTTGCATGACAGACCACAGGCCTCAGGGCATCAACAAGAAGATGAAGGCTTAGTAAACTATTTGGAACTTAAAGGGACTTGCTCTATTTTTAAAGTTATTTTGCAAAAATTACTGTTTATTTATTTATATTTTATATGTATGAGTGTTTTGTCTGTCTGTATGTAGATACACTACATGTGTGCAATGCCCAAAGAGGCCAGAAGAGGGTGTTGGATCTCCTGGAATTGGAATTATAGATGATTGCTATATGGGTGCTGGGAATTGAACTTAGGTCCTCTGCAAGAGCAGCCACTGCTCTTAACCACTGAGCTATATCTCTCCAGCCCTGGCTTGCTCTATTTTTAACCAGGTCAAAAAAAAATGACAAGTCTACCTGACTTTGGACCACAGTCCTTTTGATATTTTATCAGTTGTAATACTGTCAGAGTCACAATATCTTAAAAACAAAGGGAATTTACAAGGAAAATATGTTGTCTGGGCACCAAGGGTCACTGCACATATGAACTCAGTGCCTGTGACAACATCCAGAAAGCTGTGCAAACCCAAGCCAGACAGGGACCCAGCATGCACTAGCTGAGGGAAGGAGGGAGGGAGGGAGGGAGGGAGGGAGAGAGAGAGGGAGAGGAGAGGGAGAGAGAGAGAGAGAGAGAGAGAGAGAGAGAGAGAGAGAGAGAGAGAGATCAGTTTTCCATACTGGTATGATAAATACCTTATAGGCTGACCAGGGAATAGACCCTCACCCAGGAGCACTTGGAAGACATGGACTGGATTCAGTAAGCCTTTAAAAAACAAAAGCTGGTTGTGGTGCCACACATTTTAATCCCGGCACTCAGGAGGCAGAGGTGGGTGAATCTCTGTGACGTTGAGGCCAGCCTGGTCTCCGTATCATTGGACTCAAACTGCCACACTCACAAAATTAACCAATGAGGGGCCACAGATTAATATGAAATTTATTTAATTTGCTGGTGCACCAGAACCCAATTAAGAAAACTGACACATCAAGGGAGCCAATTGTTGATGTTTCAGGGACGCAACCCATTAAACACAGGGATGAGCGCGACCCCGACTGTCTGTTACAGAAAACTTTTAAAGCCAAAGCCACAAACCATAGGAACTTGGTGACATCATACATACACAATTGCAAAGCTATAGAAACACAATGCAGGGCTGGAGAGATGGCCTAGCGGTTAAGAGCGCTGACCACTCTTACAGAGGACCTGGGTTCGATCCCCAGCACCCACATGGTGGCCAAGAACCGTCTGAAACTCATTCCAGGAGAACTCCAGTTCCAGGGGAATCCGAGACCCTCTTCTGACCTCCGCGGCATTGCACGACACGGGTGTACAAACTTGCATGCAGACAGTACATTCATACACATACATAAATAAATAAAATTAAAAAAAAAAGAAACACAATGTAAGCAGTGGTGACCTTTAAGCTGATTGGTTGTGTTTAGCAGCGTGAAGTCCCTTGGAGAGGAACGGGCTTCTTAGGGGGTAGGAAGCACTCCCACAGGGCTGGGAAAGTTCATCCTGACCTCGGGTAGCTCTGGGAACTAATAACTCAGGGTCAGACCGTATTCTTGTGGTTAAGGTAGTCATGGGAACCAGGCTTGCTTCAATTAGATGAACTCTTTCTGACCTGGTCCTAACAGTATCTAGTTCCAGGCTAAGTGGGGTTACAGGGAGACCCCGTCTCAAAAAACAAAACAAAACAAAAAAAAACAAAACACAAAAGTAAAGGATGGATAATAACGGGACATAAAGTCCTTGGGGGAGGGGAGGTGTTGGGAGGCGGGGGAGAGGGATGTGATTGGAATACATTGTATGACTTCTGGAGTCAATAAAAAAATATTTTTGACAATTGGGGCTGGAAAGTTCACTTAGTTAAGAGTACTGGCTGCTCTTGCAGAGGACCCGGGTTCCATTTCCAGCACCCACATGGCAGCTGACTCCAGTTCCAGGGAAGTCTGATGCCATGTTCTGACCTCCATGGGCATCGCATGACATGATGTGCTTACATTCCTGCAGGCAATATACTCATACACACACACACACACACACACACACACACACACACACACACATATATATATATATAATTTTTTTGTCTTTTTGAGTCAGGGTCTCCCTTTAGTCCCAGCTGGCCTGGAGCTCACTATGTAGACCAGGCTGGCCTTGAACTCACAGGGATCTGCCTGCCTCTGCCTCCGAGTGCTGGGATTAAAGGCGTGTGCCACCACATGAGGCCATGAATAGAATATATTTTTAAAAAGAAAATTAAAGGGACCAGGAAGATACATGTGCCTGGGGAGTGCAGAGGTCCGGTGTGTCTCAGGAGTGGTTGGTTCAGCGACCCACTCTTTTCTCTGAAGAATCTGCAGTTTTCCCCTGGTGCCCCTGTGGCCTGGCCTTCCTCACTGCCTCCAGGGACAAATGTTCTTTCCACGCAGATAATTTTGGAACATCACAGTCTGATTCCACCCTCCTGCCACAGAAACGTCTAGCCTCTGAGCTGTCCTGACGTTTCCTCTGTACCTCTCCTCCCAGTTCTATTTATGGCCTTTATTCATGCTATTGTCTCCTTTAAAGGGAAAAAAAAATCTCTTATGACTGTAAAAGTGATGCTGGCTCATCCAAGAAACGCAGAAAGCCACAGAAAATCAGAAGAACATTAACCCCCCACCCCGACCCCACCAACCAGACAGACCCCTGAGACACAAGTTGGTTCACACTTGTCTCTCACAGGCACGACACTCCCAGCTCACCAATTCCTGGAAGTGATGCGCAGACCTGGAACAGACAGCAGGGTGCAGGGGGGAAGGGGAAGGGGAAGGGGGAGCAGTTCATATTCTTTTCCCATTGCTGTGACTAGATAATAATAATTGATTTAAGGGAGGAGGGATTTATTTTGGCTCACAGTTTGAGATGATGCAGTCCATCACGTTGGGAGAGAGCAAGCTGTGTGTCTCCAGGGTGGTGGGGATGGGAGGGGCCGATTGGTTCACTTCCTAGAACCGAAAGCAGAGAGATATGGAACCTCCCCACCCCCCCACCAGAAAAAAAAAAAAAAAAGGCCCAGTTAATAACCTACTTCCTCCTCCTGTGAGGATCCACATACAAAGGTTCCACAGCCTCCCAAATAGTGCCATCAGCCAGGGACCTAGTGTTCCAACACAAGAACCCAACGGGGACATTTTACATTTAAACCTTAACAGAGCCCCTTAACTGGGCGGGCGCTGCTTGCTTCTCAGTTCACTTCATGCCTTGAGGCAGCTCTGCTGAGCTTAGAGCCCCTTCCTGTGGGCCCCCCTAGAGACAAAAGTCTCTATTTCTGGGCAAAGTGGCCTCCGAGTGAGAGATCAAACTTTCGAGAGAGCTGAAAAGCAATTAACTTCACTCAAAGTGAAGGATATTGTTTTGTGCCACTAGACGGATTTTTTTTTCCCCTAGAAAAATTACGCCCTCAAAATCAACATTTGATTTAGTCTTTGTTCATTTCGAGAGTGCTGTGAGGATATGCTCAAGTAACATGGGACTCTGTAAAAAAAAAATGATGTAGCTGAAATAATTTGAAGGCTGGATACAGCTTTGCATTTGTTTTCCGGAAAGCCTGTGCCAATTTACACCTCAGCAACACAGAAGGAGGGCCTGGCCCTTCGCACTGAGAATTATAATTTAAAAACATTTGTTTGATAGCCAAATACTGCTTTGTTGTACATTTGTTTACAGCGAAGCTGAGCATTCCTTTTTGGTTATTATTAACCTCCTGGGTGTTTTTTGCTGGTTTTCCTAAGAGCTTTTCCTTTCTGTCCATTTTCTCCCCTTATTGCTTTGTGTGAACTCTTTACATATTGTGGTTAATGTCTTTTTATTGTAGACGAGGATCAAGATTTTCTACATTCCTAGGATTCAAGTCCCAATGTGGGTGACTAAGAAAACAAAAGTTTTCTGTAACAGGGCCAGGCAGGGTGGTATACACCTGTCACCCTAGGATTGGTGAGCAGAGGCAGGAGCATCCTGAGTTTGAGGTCAACCTGGAATAGTTAGTATCTTGGTTACTTTTCTGGTTGCTGTGATAAAACACCCTGACAAAGGCAACTATAAGCGAGGTTGAAGAGATAGCTTGGCAATGTGGACTGCTCTTGTAGAGGACTTGAGTTCAATTCCCACCACCCTTGTCAGGTGACTTCTAGCTGTCTAACTTCAGCTTCAAAGGACCCAACGCCCTCTTCTGGCCTCTGTGGGCAACTGCACTTATGTGCACAAAACCCCACACAGACATAACTTCATACACATTTTTTTTTTTTAAATCTTTTTAAGATAGGGTCTCCCTGTAGCCCCAGATGTCCTGGAACTCACTATGTAGGCTGGCCTTGAACTTACAGAGATCCACCTGCTTCTGCCTTCCGAGTACTGGGATTAAAGGCATGTGCTACCATGCCTGGCCTGCATTTTTTTTTTTTAAAGTAACTTAAGGGAGGAAGCATTTGTTTGGCTCACAGTGAGGTATCAGTCCATGGGATGAGAGTCGAGGCAGCAGGAGCTGAGGTGGCTGTCAGGGCTGTATCTTTTTTTTTTCTTTTTTTTTTTTTTTGGTTGTTGTTTTATTTTTTATGTGTATGATTGTATTGTCTGCATGTAGGTTGGTGCACCAGTGTCATGCAATGCCTCGGAGGTCAGAAGAGGGCATCGGATTCCCCTGGAACTGGAGTTAAAGATGGTTCTTAGCCACCATGTGGGTGATGGCAATCGAGCCCTGGTCCTCTGCAAGAGCAGTCAGTGTTCCTAACCACTGAGCCATCTCTCCAGCCCCAGGGCTGTATCTTTAGTCAGGAGGCAGAGAGTACTGAATGCTCAGCCGGCTTCCTCCTTTTCATGCAGTCCAGAGCCCCGCCCAGGGAATTATGGGCCCTCTTTAAGGGATCTTCCCACCAGAGTTAAACTAATGAAGATAATCTCTCCCAGGTATGCCCAGATGGGTAACCTTATCTAGATAATCCCTCATAGGTGTGCCCAGAGGCTCTAGATCAAGTTGGTGATATTAAACATCATGTTCAGTGAGACCCTGTCTCAAAGAAAAAAACAAAAGATCAAACAACAACACAAGTTGCCCTAACAACACACAGATCTGTACTCTTGGGCCAGCCTGGCACATCCCACTAGGACCTGCTCCCCATGCCTCTAGCACATGCCTGTTTTTCTTTCCTCTCTCATCCTGCTTTCGGGTCAGCCTGTCCCCATCATCAGCCATATGTTGCCAATATTCTCAAGTGTAATGAGAGAGATGGTTCCAAATTCTGCAAAATGCAAAAGATGCCGCAGAATTTCCCGAGGTTGAGCAAAGCCTGGAATCATGGGTGGCACCAGGCAAGTGGGGACCGCGTGACATTTATAGCCAGTTAACAATTACCAAAGAGAAAATCTACAGGGCTGATGAAATGACAGGCACTTCAAAAGAGAGAGATTTGAATTTTAGAGGATGAAGACAGGCCATTGGGGAAATTGATGACGCCTTCAAATACTTTTTTTTTTCTTTTCCCAAAAATGTCCTCTTCATGATTGTGTTGTGAAAGTCAGACATGAAATCAAGGCTGTTGTGTGCCGCTATGAGACGATCTTGTCTTGTCAGACAAATTATGCCCCACGAATCAACATTTTATTCTTTGTTCATTCGAAGAATTAAAAAGGAATTGCATGCACAGCCTGCTTTTTGTTAAATGGAAATGAAAACAAACTGTTTCATAATTTGGCATTTCCTTTAAAGTATAAAGTCACAATCAAGCTTTATGTCTCTTTATCCTTTAAACGGATTCACCGTGTTGCCTTCCTTTCTCTAATCCCCATTTTTCTTAGCTAATAAGGACCTCCAATATTCCAGTTTGTGTGTGTGTGTGTGTGTGTGTGTGTGTGTGTGTGTGCAACAAGGACACGCATCTGCTTCCTTTGTCTCCAGTTCTGGACAGTAGAAACCTTCAAGTCCAGTCCTGGAGGTCGAGTGTAGGGATATTTCCTAATCAATGCCCTGGCACCTACTGCAGCACACAGGGTGCTTGGGGCATAGAAGCATTTCAACTGGGGGGCAGACAATTTGCCATGACAACCAGCCATGAGTTGGCTCAGAGGACTTGGTGGTGCTGGGCTACTGCGCTACATGGCTCTGCAGTTAGCTGAGACTAACCAAGGCTCCTGCTCACTCAGGGCAACCTTTATGGGGCTTTCCATACCCTGGAACAAAATGTGGAATGAGTTCTGGGTTAAATAGCATCGGGATGGGGGCTAGAGAGATGGCCTAGCGGTTAAGAGCGCCGACTGCTCTTACAGAGGACCCGGGTTCGATCCCCAGCACCCACATGGCGGCCGAAAGCCGTCTGAAACTCCAATTCCAGGAGAACTCCAGTTCCAGGGGAATCCGAGACCCCTTTCTCTGATCCTCCGCGGCATTGCACGACACGGGTGCACAGACCTGCATGCAGACAGTACATTCATATACATACAGAAATAAATAAAATTAAATAAAAAAAAAAAAGAGAAATAGCATCGGGATGAATGAAGCAACATCCTTTAGTTCTGGAGTGGACTTGGATATCAGACTTCATGTGGGTGGGATCACTTATAGGGACAAAACTTGCAGGTAATCTCTCTCTCTCTCTCTCCCTCCCTCCCTCTCTTTCTCTCTCCTGACCCCAGACTTCTGGAAACAGTTTCCTTTTTTTCCTGACATCTTCCCACCCCTCTGCCAAGGAGGAGTCTGCCTTGAACCCCAACATCCCTTCCAGGACTATCAGCTTCAGCGTCTTTAAAGGCAGGGCACCAAAGCTTAGGTCTAATCTTTACCACATATTCTGGCGCTGTTTTGGTTTGCTTTAATCATCTGCTTTGTGATAAAGTATCATTGAACAGTTCCCTAGGTCTATCCACCTGTCTTCTTCATAGCTTTCTGCCACCTTTGAGTCTTTAAACTTTAGTTACACTTTGATTTCTTCACCTAGTTTTGAATACATCTGGAATGGTTTTCTGTATATGCAGGGTGAGATGTGACACACGGGTCACTCACGGCTGTTGTGGAGTGGAGTGGAAAGACCCACTTGAAGGCAGGGAGGTGAGTCTCTGTCTTCACTTATCCTTTATAGGTCAGTTGGGTGAAGCTCACCTTGCCTGGCCAGGCTGTGGCTGAAATCACGTTCCAAATTGAGTCTTGTCCTTCTCAGGCCACAGGTGTTCTTGGGTGCCAGTGGCCTTCGAGGGCCAGAGCAGCCACATGAGCTCTTCAAAGCATTTGCATCACAGGTGGTCCTATCTGACTGGCATATTCCAAGGAAGAGTGGATGCTCTGCCCATCAGAGGCCAGAAGTAGGTGTAGATAGATGTGCAATGTGGTGGTTTGAATGAGTGTCCCCCATAGGCTTTAAGTATTCAGACATTTTGTCTCCAGTTGGTGGCACTGTTCTTGGATGTCTTAGAAGGTGTGGCCGTGCTGGAGGAAGTACGTTATTGGGGGCTGACTTAGTGAGTTTAACAAGCCTTGTGGTGGTCTTCAGTTGCTCTCTCTCTCTCTGCTTCCTGTGCTCATTGCAAGATGTGACCCTTGGCTTGCTGCTCCAGCCCCAGCCACCATGCTTCCCTCCATTCTGATTCCCTGGAACCGTCAATCGTAAGCTCAAATAAACTCTTCTTTTTATAAGTTCCCTTGCTCATGGTGGATTTAACCCAGCAACAGAAAAGTGACTAATACATGCAACTACTTCAGGGAAGGAGCAACCAACATCATCTCCAACAAAAGCCCATTTTGCTGCCATTGTCTCCAATAAGCCACCTTTCCCCCTGAAATTATGGTCCTCGGGCAGAAAGGAGAAGTGACATGATAGGATGAGAGGGACAGACATACAGCACGTATACTAGTTAACGTTCGTTTGGTGAGCCAATGAGCTTAATTAGGGTTGCTTACAGAAAGAAGTCTGGGGAACTTACCAGCAGCCATACCACTGAAGAAAATGTCAGTCTCTCTCCCCAGCAACTACTAACTCCCTGCAGATGTTCAGAGAGGGGTGGGGCTTTGTGAGCCCCTTCTGCTTTATGACGAACTGTTGATAGACTCAATCCTGTATGGGTTTTGTACTGGTGATCACGGCTACTGAGAGTTCCTGAGTATATCGGCCATACTATGCACAGAAGACCGGGTTCTACAATACCCCACCACTTCCTCTAGCTCATTTGTTGTTGTTGTTGTTTTCCCCATGGCTTCCTTCCATGATATTTCCCAAGCCATGGAAGGGGGAGATACAGATGTTCCACTTATGGCCAAGCATTCAGCAGTCTCTTCCTATCAGGACTGTAACCAGTTATGAGCCTCTGCAATAAGCACGGGCCACTGCAGAAGGAAGCTGACAGCAGCACCAATCTAAAGATGCAAACGTGAATATTCAGAAGGCAATCTTACAGGCACACAGCGTCAGTTTAGTAAAGCAACAATAGTCACTCTGTCTCTAATGCTTATGACCTAGTCTTGCATCACTGCAGCACAGAACCCAATAGAAACAAAGAGAGGAAAGATTGATTTGGACTCACAGTTTCAGATGGTTTCAGTGCATCCTAGCAGGGAAGTTATGGCAGAATGGGAACTCTGTGGTGGTGGGAGTGTGAGTCACAGGTTTTTCACATCTTGGCCATCCAGGAAGCACAGAGCAGGCCAGAACCACAGGTATCAGGTAGTAGTAGAGCATGTTCTTTATACTTGACCCCCCCCCCCATTACCACAGTGACCTAGTTTTGCCAGCCAGGCCTTATCTCTTAGGAGATCCACAGTCTCCAAATCAGCTGTACCTGCTGAGGAACAAGCATCCCAAATGCAAGCCTATGAGGGACATTCCCGAACTGAATGACAACTAGACAGCCTATGCCAGCAAAGGCCTGGGAAGCTTGGCTGTTGGAAGCAAGTGTCCATTTCAACAGAGCAAAGGCACTACACACCCCCACCTGTGGAAAGGTGACAGGCCACCGTAGATGGCCATCTCGCCAGATGTGAATGTCTTCAGATACATGTGTGTGTGTGCACACACTCAGGGCTGCACACACAAATATGGTTTTGTAGATATTGGTTGAGATGGCACCCTCCTGGTAATAAAAGAATAGTAATAAAGGCAGCTAGCCTCTCTGTGGTCTCTCCGAGGTTGTGGAGCTGTCTGAGCCCTTACATGGGCAGGCCGTGTGTTGGGGGAGACTGAACATCGATTGCTTTCCATAAAAAAGGCCACCATCCTAACATTCCTTCCCCACAATGATCAGCCGCCCCTGCCCCCTCTCCTCTCTGCCATTTAATAAGGATGGGGCAGGCAAGAGAGATGCTGTAAAATCCAATTAACTGCAGCTTCAAAAGGCATGCTCTCCATGTGGGGCTGCCTCCCACCACCACAAACAACAGCGCGCCCTCCTGCCTGCTGGCTTCCCACAGGCCGGTGCTGGGGAGGAGGCTGCTGGATCCCTAGGACCCCCCCCCGCCCCCCGGGAAAAAGGCTTGAAGTCAAGGTTGCTCCATTCTCTCAAAGCAGGGTGGGAGCAGAGAGGATAGGTGTGGGGTGCAAAGCTGGGGCCCTCCACTGTCCTCTCCTCTCCTTCTCCTCCCCTCTATTCTGACCATACACTGTTCTCTCCAGAGATTGCCACTTGAGCCCTGTGGCCTCAAAGCAAGGCCTGTCTGGGGTTCGTGAACTCAGTCCCCAAATCCAGCTTTGGCAGCCTTAGGTGGAACCCCTTCCCAGCAGGCAGATGTTCCTGCTTTTGAGTGGGGACTGGGGGATGCAGGGACGCAGGCCTGCAGATGGGAGGGGGAGTAGGGAGAAGCTTGGGAGACTGAGCAGGATCAAGGCAGATGGTACCAGTTGTGCACCATTGCAGCAGCTGATGATTTTGATGAAGCGCTTTGTAAACCTTCCATAGCCCAGAGCAGTTCCAGTGTTTTGTGGTTTTCTTTTTTTTTTTTTTTTTTGT
>VZQC01007234.1:1323680-1416934 GCA_009823505.1 Rhizomys pruinosus
TTTTCTTTTTTTGCTCTTTTCGAGACAGGGTCTCCCTGTAGCCCCAGCTGTCCTGGAATTCGCTCCGTAGACCAGGCTGGCCTTGAACTCATAAAGATCCGCCTGCCTCTGCCTCCCAAGTGCTAGGATTAAAGGCGTGCGCCATTTTGATCACTCCCACACCTGGCCAGCGCCACTCCCCAGAGGGCTGTGGAATGCTCCAGAACTGGACTGCCACCACCCCCAGAGACCCAGCCCCAGTTCTGCCATCCTTCTCGCACCCAGGCCTCTTGATCCCCGGACCTACTCTCTGGAGCTTCATGCCCACCCCTGCCTCCTTCCCCTTCTTTGCCATCCAAGCGTTTGTACCTCTGTAATCTCGCTGCCAGCTCGTGCTTTCTCCATGACTCCTTCCATGTTCTGCCTTTTATTGCCAATGGGTTGAAAACATGTCCACTGTGCCGCTAAGAAGATGGGTCTATTTTTGTGTTGCTGTGACGAAATACCTAACCAAGCAGCTTAGAAGGAAGGGTTTATTTTGATCTATGGTTTCCCAAGATTCAGTCCACGAAGGTAAGGAGGACAAGGAGAACAGAGTGGTCCCCACATGGTGGCCAGGAAGCAGAGCACATGAGCCAGGAAGTGGCCAAGGATGTTATAGTCCTTCAGGCCCAGCCCCAGTGACTGACTTCCTTCAGCTAAGCCCCACCTCCCAAAGTCCAGAACCTGCCAAGAGGACAGTGACTACCAGCTGGCAACCAAGTATTTCAAAACACTAACCTGTGAGGGCACATTTCAAATCCAAACTACAGGTCTGTTGTCCTTCCCTTAATTCTAGGTGAAGTGGAAACCCCAGTTTCCTATTTGGAGTTCAAAGGGGGAAACTGAGGCAGGTTGTCCTTTTAGGTAAGAAACTTATTGGAAGAGTTATTAATGTCAAAGACAGATGACAGACAGACAGCCTATGTGGTGAGGAATCTGAGGAGAGTTGGGCTACAATGCAAGGGGTAGACAGACGGCATGGTGGAGACTCTTCAGGAGAGCTCAGGCCCATGAGGCAGAGTATGTAGGGGTCACTTCTTACAGTTCTCAGAGTCAGAGGAGATCCTGTGCCACAGGATTGCAGAGTAAACCATAGTATACATTTGCAGTCAGGCTGTCTATGAATCAGCTATGAGGTTAGGGAGGGCAAGAATCTAGAAAAGTAGGTTCCTTTCATTCTAGAAACCAAATACCTGTAGTTTTAAGGATTATTACACTTTATCCAAGATGAAGAAGCTTTACAAAATGCTGTGGCCCCTGCTATCATTCCTGATGTTGGGCCTGGGTTCCTCAACGAGCCCCTGAAGCACTGTTGTCTGTCATCTGTCTATGGTGTTAATATCAGTTCTAATAAATCTCTGACCCCAAAAGACAACCTTCCTCAGGGAGTCCCTTGAGCCCCTAAACCCTAACTTCTCAGTAACCCCCAACAGATGATGGCAGAGGTAATCCCATGAGACTTTGGAGCTGGCTCAGAATAGACTTGACCACTTCTCTGGTATGTCAGGACACATTAGAACATTTTTATTATTTTTTATTTTATGTATATAAGTGTATCTAAGTGTACCCATGTTGTACAATGCTCATGGAGGTCAGAAGATGGCGTCAGATCCCCTGGAACTGGAGTTATGGATGGTTGTTAATTGCCATGTGGGTGCTGGGAACTGAACCTGGGTTCTCTGCAAGAGCAGTCAGTGCTCTTAACTACTGAGCCATCTCTCCAGCCACAGGACAATTATTTTTGAAGCCTGGAGTTGCTCTCTAAGAGAGCACTATCCAGAGTCTGTGGTGATGTGAGGGAGCTCACCCAGCAGGCCAGGAGCACAAGTTCCTGCAGGGAGCTTAGCTAAAATCCCAGGGGACAGCATCACCAGAGGAAGAGTGCCCCACCAGGGGATTCTAACCCCCAGCACAGGAGCATCTCAGCCATTGAATCCTCTCAGCTGGAGCTCTAAGACTCTGGAGCCAACCCAAGCCCTTTCCTGCTGTGGGCAGTCTGAATTCCCACAGAGTCTCTGAGCCCACTAAAATGGTTAGTTTAAGCCACAAACTTTGGGGTGACTTGCTGCCTAGCAGTAGTAACTGGGACCACACCATCCATCTTTGTATCTCTTGAAAGCTGGCACAGAGATGCCTCAGTATCTTGAACAATGGTCCTCCCGCCCCACTCCCTGTAGGGGACAGGAGATGTCAGAAAGGTGGGCTGAAGAGAGAAGCTATTATAGGATTGCCAGGAATACAGAACACCAAGTTAAGTTGGAATCTCAGATGATGAATATTTTCTTATAAGTATGTCTCATTGGGATATACCTGTATTAAATAAACTACTTGTCACTTATCTGAAATCCAAATATTTCTTGGTATGCTCATTTTATCTGTAAATTCTGGAAGCCCTAAAATGTCCTACGTTCAGACTGGCTGTGCTGCTCTGTCCACTCTGAGTGACCACTGCCAGTGCTTCTGTGTGTATTAACTTTCTTCATGGCTGTGACAAAATACCAAACAGAAACAGCTTGAGAGAGGAAAGATCTATTTATTTTGGCTCATGGTTGAAGGGAATACAGTCCATCAAGGCTTGGTGGAGAGGGACTTCATGGGGATAGGAGCTTGCCAGCAGTTGCTAGTTATAGATGCTGACCTGGAATCAAGGTTTGTCTGAATCAGCTGGGCTATAACCCATAATTTCTGCCTCTATGGTCCTATGTCTGCCAGCTAGGCCTCATGTCAAAAAGGGTCTAAATTCCCCAAACAGTGCCACCAGCTGGAGACCAGTTATCCAAGCACATTTTAACTGCAATGTCTCCCAAGGAGAGCGTCTACAAACCAAGGCCCTGGAGGATGGGTCCTGGCTCCTCCTCCTCTCAGGCCATGCCCCTTGCTAGGAAGTCCTCTCCTTTGGTACCTACTTCCATGGTGGGCAGCAGAGGGTCCCAGCCTTTGCCTGTGCCTGGGACATGGATCCTCAGGATGCCATGCCTTGGGTAATCTGCCATAGATCTCAAGACTCAAGAAATTAGTTGTCTGCAAGGGCCGATGCTGGCTCTAGCCAGAAACAGAGGCTCGCTTAGCCTAAGTGAGGCTGCCTGTGTTCTCTCTGGAGTGAAATAGAGAGAGGCTGGAGACTCTCTCTTCTGAGACATCTAACTTCCTTGGATCTTGCGTGACAAAGTAGAGGGAAAAAAGGCGTTCTTATTTTTTTCCAGCCAGCCAGCCCTTTCTTCTCTCATTTGGGCTCATTATCCAGTAATGAAAACTCACTCTCAATTTGCCACTGAGTCCTCTAAATAATCGTGGCTGAAAGAGACTCCAGCCTCGCCCTCTGTCCCAAGTCTTTACATCTTCTCAGTTTCAGCTCATTACCTTGGCAATAATGATGAGCTGTTCTCTCTCTTCCTCATCTCACCCATCCTGTTCTGCGTCAGAATCACAGGTGCTGGAGCAGGACTAGTGAGTGGAGTGTGGCTAGGCACCCCTGCTAATGCCGCCGTGAGCAGCCCTAGCAGAGGCCCAGACCATTCATTCATTCATTCATTCACTCATTTGAATCATTCATTCATCAAACACTTACTGAGTCCCTAGAACCTTCTGTAGCTAGGATTCAACAATATCTTGGAAAATGGAATGACAAAATAAAACAAAGGAAAAAGTCATATAAGAAATAGAGCCACCTCTCTTGATACAAAAAGGAGGTATCAGAGCGGGATTGGAGTGGGCATTAAGGGTGGCACAAGCCTTTAATCCTAGCACTTGGGAGGCAGAGGCAGGCAGATCTTTGTGAGTTCAAGGCCAGCCTGGTCTACAGAGTGAGTTCCAGGACAGCTGGGACTACAGGGAGACCCTTTCTCAAAAAAAGACACACAAAACCCCCCCAGCAACTTTGGATTGAGAGGTTCTAGGATCTAAAAATTTGTCCAGCCTCTAATTCTTTGTGTGTGTGTGTGCATGTGTGTGTGTGTGTGTGTATGTGTGTGGTATATGCATATGTGTGCACATGTGTGGGTATGTTTGTCTGTGTGTACATACAGGGAGGCCAGAAGTTCACCTTTGAGTATCTTCTCTACTGCTCTCCACTGTATTTTTTAAAGATTTATTTTATTTTTCAATTACACATATGCATGTGTGGGTATGTGCATGTGAATGCACGTGTGGGTATGAGCATGTGAATGCATATGTAGGTATGTACATGTGAATGCATGTGTGAGTATGTCTGTGTGAATGCACATGTGGGTATGAACATGTGAATACACGTGTGGGTATGAACATGTGAATGCACGTGTGGGTATGAGCATGTGAATGCATGTGTGGGTATGAGCATGTGAATGTGTGTGTGGGTATGTGCATATGAATGCATGTGTGTGTATGAGCATGTGAATGCACGTATGGGTATGATCATGTGAATGCACATGTGGGTATGAGCATGTGAATGCATGTGTAGGTATGTACATGTGAATGCATGCGTGGGTATGAGCATGTGAATGCATGTGTGGGTATGTGCATGTGAATGCACATGTGGGTATGAACATGTGAATTCACGTGTGGGTATGAGCATGTGAATACACATGTGGGTATGAGCATGTGAATGCATGTGTGGGTATGTGCATGTGAATGCACATGTGGGTATGAACATGTGAATTCACGTGTGGGTATGAGCATGTGAATACACATGTGGGTATGAGCATGTGAATGCATGTGTGGGTATGAGTGTGTGAATGCATGTGTGGGTATGTGCATGTGAATGCATGTGTGGGTATGAGCATGTGAATGCATGTGTGGATATGAGCATGTGAATGCATGTGTGGGTATGAGCATGTGAATGCACGTGTGGGTATGAGCGTGTGAATGCACATGTGGGAATGTGGATGTGAATGCATGTGTGGGTATGTGCATGTGAATGCACATGTAGGTATGTCCGTGTGAATGCATGTGCCCCCAGAGGCCAGAGGCTTCAGATTTCCTGGAGTACCATTAAAGGTTGTTATAAGTCCCCTAATGTGAGTGGTGGGACTTGAACTCGGGTCCTCTGAAAAAGTAGTATGTGCTCTTAACTGCTGAGCCATCTCTCCAGCCCCTCTACTGTATCTCTCTCTACTTTTTTTTTTTTTCCTGTCTCACTATGTAGCCCTGGTTAGCCTGAAACATTCTATGTAGACCAGGCTGAACTCACTCAGAGGTCTGCCTGCCTCTCTCTCCTCAGTGCTAGAATTAAAGGTGTGTGCCACCACAACTAGCTAGCCCGTAGTTTTTTGATGGAGTCCATCACTGAAATCTTTCCATTGTGTCTAGACTGGCTGGGCAGCAAGCCTTTAGGCTCTGCTTGTCTCTGTGCTCCCCGGGGATGGGGTTACAGGTGTGTGCTGACAAGCTTGGATTTTTATATGGATTCTGGGGCCCCAAACACAGGTTCCCTTGCTTGTGCAGCACTGAATCCCCTGAGCTCTCTCCTTCGCTCCCCCAGCCTGTAATGTTTATTGGAAGATAAGTATTAGCAGCTATTCCTAGCTCATTGTTTCTTTTTTTATTTTTTATTTTTTTTATGTGTATGAATGTACTGTCTGCATGTAGGTCTGTGCACCCCTGTCGTGCAATGGTGCGGAGCTCAGAAGAGGGTGTCAGATTCCCCTGGAACTGGAGTCAAAGACTGTTCTCAACTGCCGTGTGGGTGCTGGGGATTGAACCCAGGTCCTCTGCAAGAGCAGTCCGGTGCTCTTAACCGCTAGGCCATTTCTTCGCCCCCCATTGTTTCTTTTTGAAGAAATGTTTGTAAAACAAAGAGGAGAAAGCACAGGCTTGTGGATGCATGCAACGATTCATCTCGGGCCCAGCATTTCTCATGTCTTTTCACTGTGCTGGCTGTCCAGTGCTGTGTAACAAATTGCTCTGAAACACTGGGGCTTAAAACAGCAATGTGGGCACTTCAATTAAACCTACCTCCAGTTTATTCTGTGAGCAGGAATCTGGAAGCAGCCCAATGGAGCAGATGTGGTTTGGGGTCTCGCAGGCAGTCACAGTAGAGACGGAGCGGTGGTCACCGAAGGCTTGACTAACTGGAGGGACCACATCCCAAACGGTGCCCTTGAGCTCCAGTGACACAATCTTAAGTACATGGTACTTCCTTAAAATGGCGTGCTCTATGGCGGGCCGTTGGAAGCCTGGCTGCTCGCTGACTGATGGCGGCAGCCTCAGTACCCCTCCATGCAGGCCTTTCTGTGAGAATTCAGGCCACCCCAGCTGGCTCCCCCACCCCCAGCTGCTGTATTTTCTACACCTACTCTCAGAAGGGGCCCACCTTCCATCTGCTATACTCTCTTGGTCACAGAAACCAGTCTTGATACAATCTGTGAGGGTTCTACAGAAAGACCAGTGCCCATCAGCCCAGCAGAATGAATGGCCAAAGGGAACCCGGATCAGCTCTGGATGTGTGCCTTGACCCTGTCTGTGTCTGTGTCCTTTACAGAGAATGTGATCTGTCTGCTCCTTCCTCTGCTAGGCCCCGCTCTGTGCTGAGCTGGTGTGGCTCTGTAGCTCACTGTCGGACTGAGCCCGAGCTCGAGCTCGCAGCACGGGCAGATCCCTTCCAATATTCTCCCATGTGAAACTGGTTCTTTGGAACTGGCCGTGTTTGGGAGTGGGAGTGGGATCCATCCATCACCATCTGTAACCTATTCTAGTCCAGACAATTTCAGAACTCTACCAGTAGTCACCACGTCACAGTCACCACCCTCCTCCCCACTACACGCTCAGCCAGACAAAGCTAGGGTCGTGGGCTCTGGCACATTTCTCCTCAATTGATACTAAAAGCAGGTTGTGTTTGAATAATGTTTACATCTCTGGAATAAATGTACGGTCCCTTGGAGAGAGAAGACTTGAAGGGGATGTCCTCATGTTGATGGAGGGAGTTCTGGAATATTCCTTCCAAAATTTTTTGAGACTGTCTATTCAGACTATATGATTCCTACCATGGCTATAGTAAGAGCTGCCTCTATTCAGACTATATGATCCCTACCGTGGCTATAGTAAGAGCTGCCTCTAGCTTTCCTCTCCTTTTTCTTTCCTTTAAATCACATACATAAACTTTATTTCTTTAGGATCAAATCTTAATCAGGCAACTTAAAGATTACAATGTATGTTTAGTCAAGGTTTATCTAACTTATGTTTCCTCTCCATCTTACACCTTCTCATCTTCCCTCCTTCCCCCTCCCTCCCTTCCTTCTTCCTTCTCTCTCTTCCTCCCTCCCTCCCTCCTTTCCTCCCTCCCTCCCTCCCTTCCTTCCTTCCTTCTTTCCTTCCTTCCTTCCTTCCTTCCTTCCTTCCTTCCTTCCTTCCTTCCTTCCTCCCTTCCCTCCACACTTCTCTCCCTCCCCTCCCCTTCTCCTTTCTCTTTCCTCTCACCCTCTCTCCCTTCCTTCCCTCCTTTTTTTCTTTCTCCCTTCTGTTGATATTATTCCTGGCTACCGTGGGCTTTCTTGGACTCAGGGTGTTTTGGGGGGTGGAATGCATGGTGGGTAAGGCTTGAGCATCCTCACTATTTCACAGCTCTTTTTTCTCCCGGTTTTTCTGGCCTGTCAGTTCCGGCCTGGGCTCCTGGAGCCGGGCAGCCTTCTTCTTCATGGCTCCGTGGGACACAGCTGCTCTCCATGGGTCAATCATCCCTCTGGGGGATGAAGACCCTCGATTTGCTCTTTGGCACTCTGCCAGCCCCGCCCCTCTTCCCCTTCCTCTATCATGTCACCAGAGGCTGCCTTCAGAGTCTGGAAGACAGTTCTTCTGTGTGATCCACCACAGCCCAGCCTGTCTTCCTGCCAGTATAAATAATTTGGCAGCATAAATACTGTGGTCCATGATCTCTCTCAAGCTCCCTTCCACCAAGTGAGCTTTATTTGTTTACTTATGTTTTCAAAAAAAAAGGGGGTAGGGAACAAAAAAAGAACGGGACTCTGGAAGATATCAGAGTGGGCTATGTGTCTTTCTTCTGTCTGAAGAATTTCAGGAGATTTGATAAAAAGTCCTGACAGCTGGCAAGCTAAGGCTGCTTTTAACTGAGGGCTAATAAACATCCTCTCAGATCTGGAGCAGGCTGAGGGTGGGCTTGTGAGGAAGGGTTCGCCCCCTCCCACGCTGCCATACCAGCCACGTGCAAAGCTTGGCTCGGCTAAGCTTACTCGAGTGGAGTTGAACCGGATCCAACACTTCGCCATCTGGCCCTGATTGTAAACATGTGTATACAAAGTGAGTGTCACTTCCACTAATTCACGGGGGCCTGGCTGCTTTTGTGTGTTCTTTGAGTCAGGGGATGGAGCAGTAGCCAATGAAGAAGGTCGGTGGGTGTCTGTATCAGCCCGAGGGATGCTACCTATGAAGTTTCTGGATGCTGGCCCAGCACCGTGTGCCCACCTTTCCTTCGAGCTGCCAGCAGCCTTAGATCCAGCCACCTGGCCACTGCTGTTTGATGTGTGGTCATTTCCTGTCTAGACTCTAAGTGCCCTGAAGGCAGGTCTGTGATGTCCCTCTTTTACATGTTAAGACACATATTTAAGAAGTTATTGAAAGGTTTAGGGCTTAGGGTTCAAGGGAGGCACAGAAGTGGATTGTCTTTTGGGGTAAGAGCTTTATTACAAGAGTTATTAATGCCGTAGGCATGCAGTCAGCTCAGGTCCATGAAGCAGAGTGGGGGTCCATTCTTGGAGGTCTCAGAAAAAGGGGGACGTTTCATATGATGTGGTTGATGAGTTGTCTTCAGGGCAAACTCTGGCCAGGCTGCCGCTGATTCCTGGGCTGCGGGGGTGGTGGGGTGGTGGGGTGGTGGGGTGGTGGGGTGATGGGGTGGTGGGGTGGTGGGTGGGATTCCAGGAGAGGATGAGACTCTGAGGATGTCTGGGAGGAGAGGTACCAGAGTCTGGCCACATGATCTATAAACTTCCTTGGGGTAGTGAGAATGGTACCTACCACTCTCCTGGAATCTGGGTACCTGGGCAGTCTGTTAGGGGGTTAGACATTTCCAGACAGGCTATAGGATGGCATGGCTTGATCAACTCTTATCCTCAAAACTAACACTTATCATTGAATTAAAGGAAGCCAGCAGCTTGTCAGTGTCTGTCCAGTGGCCTTTCTGCTCTTCCTGGCATTGAGTTTTCTCTGCTTTGGTTGGGCAGGGAGAAGAGTGGAGCCCTCATCCTTCTGGGGTAGAGGGGTCAATGAGTCAGTGTCTCGAACACAGAGCAGTGAGTCATGGGTACATTCCTACAGTCTCCTGGGGCTGTGTTTTATCACCTTTCAAATGGAGCCATTGGGTCAAGCTTCAGAGACACCTTGCTGGATGTCAAAGGATGCTCAGAATACCATCTTTGGGACAGACAAAAGCTATAGAGTGCTGGGCCAGCTGTGGGTGATGTGGCAGCCCTGGTGATGAGCTGGGACATACTCAAACACATCAGGTGCCTGTCTCTTCTTTCATTAGGGTTCATCTGGTTCCTTGCTTAAATTCCTTCCCTGTCGGGCTAGGCATTGGCAGCCCATGCCTTTAATCCCAGGATGATGTAAACCAGGCTAATCTCTGTGAGATCAAGGCCAACCTGGTCTACATTGTGAGTCCCAGGGGGTAGCTAGGTGTATTAGTCACTTTTCTGGTGCTGTGATAAAACCACCATGACCAAGGGAACTTATAAAAGGAAGAGTTTATTTGAGCTTATGACTGATGGTTCCAGGGAATTAAGAGTCCATTGTGGCGGGGAGGCATGGTGGCCGGGACTGGAGCAGCCGAGGGTCACATCGCACAATGAGCACAGGAAGCAGAGAGAGGAAGACACTGGAGTCTGTCAAGGCTTGTTGAACTCACCAAGCCCACCCCCAGTGACATATTTCCTCCAGCATGGCCACACCTTCTTAAGATCTCCCAAAACAGTGCCACCAACTGTTGTTGAATACTTGAAGCCTGTGGGGGACAGACTCATTCAAACCACCACACCAGGGCTACAGGGAGAGTCTGTCTCAAAAAGACTTAAAAAAAGTCTTTCCCTGGGTGTCTTAGTTTGACTTTAATTCCTGTGATAAAACACTGACCAATACCAACTTGGGAGGAAAGGGTTTATTCATCTTACATCTTGCATTCTGTTCTCTTGTTACTTACAGCTGTCTTTTCAACCCCAGCTAACTGACATCAATTGTCCCAATAAAACAAAGGTTTCACTTTAGGTTCTGGTCTCTTCTTAATCACAGCTGATTCTTCAGCCACAGCTGACCAAAACCTACAGATTCTCAATTTAAAACCCCACACAAACAACCCTGATAGTCTCTGCTTCCTTTTGAAGCTTCACAAGCCAGGCCTCTATTGCGTACAACTCTTTCAGCATAACTCCGTATCAACAAAGTGTAAGCATTCCATGACTTTTCTAGCCTTATGTTCCAAATGCTCCCACAATCCTCCCCAAAACACCAAGGTCAAGTCTGTCACAGCAATACTTCACTCTCAGTACCAATTTCTGTCTTAGTTTGACTTCAATTGTTGTGACAAAACGCTCTGACCAATACCAACTCGGACAAGAAAGGGTTTATTTGTCTTACATTTCTAAGGTCACAGTTCATCACTTAGGGACCCCAGGGTAGGAACTCAGGGCAGGAACCTGGAGGTAGGAGCTGAAGCACAGGCCATGGAGGAGGAATGCTGCTTACTGGCTTATTCTCCTGGCCTATGCTCAGCCTGCTTTTTTATTTATTTATTTATTTTTTAATAATTTTTAATTTAATTTTATTTATTTTTGTATGTGGATGAGTGTGCTGTCTGCATGTAGGTTTGTGCACCCGTGTCGTGCAATGCCGCGGAGGTCAGAAGAGGGTGTCGGATTCCCCTGGAACTGGAGTTCTCCTGGAGTTGGAGTTTCAGACGGTTCTCAGCCGCCATGTGGGTGCTGGGGATCGAACCCGGGTCCTCTGTAAGAGCGGTCAGCGCTCTCAACCGCTAGGCCATCTCTCCAGCCCAACAGCCTGCTTTTTTATACAACAACCTTCCCAGAGGTGGCACCACCCACAGTGGGCTGGGTCCTCCCACATTCACTCAACCATCAAGTAGACAGTCCACAGACATGACCACAGGCCAATCCAATGGAAGCAATTCCACAATGAGGCTCCCTTAAACCAGGTGTGTCAAGTTGACACTGAAGCTATGTAGCACACTAGGGTAAGCAGAATCTTTCCTCCTGAAAGATTCCAACAACAACCCAAAATACAATTCCACCATAGTTTATCCTGGGAAGCCAGAACATGGGTAAGGGGATACAGGCAGGAGCATGAGGGTCCCCAGAGTAGCTCACTGGAAAGTACTCACCCAGCATGGGCGATGGCTCCCACTAGCAGCATAGATGAAGCCCTTTACTCCTAGTCCGTCCCCCCCCCCCCAATATCCTCTAGCTGTGCCCAGAGACTGTGTGCAATTGGGGCAGAGTTACATCCAACTGGCTTAGAGGAAAGGCTGGGAGGTGAGGTTCCAGCGACCACAGGAGGGTATGTCAATGCTCCATAGACTCCATGTGATGGACTTCATGAGCAGGCACAGCTGATCTGAAGGTGGTAGTGTTGCTCAGAGGATAGCACCTTACAACACACATGTAAGCTTTGTTCAGAAAGCAAAGTTTGCTACAAGACACGGAAATGCCCCTGGACAGCACAGAGAGGCCAGGCTGCCCGCTTGTCTTGACCCTCTGGGTCCTTGCCCCTCTCCCCTAGACACTCATACTGGCCTTAGAAGACAGGAACTTCTTCCTGTTCAGCTTCCTATCCCCCTAATCATGGCTCCTCAAAAACATAGCAGATTACACTTTCTATACCTGTGAAGGAAATGTACTTTTCCCAGAAACCCCGGGGACACACAGAGAGGGAGGAAACTAATTTTCTCCAATATTTTCCCCCAGCAGGAAGAGCAGAATTCGACAAGGGATAAGCAGCCCAACACCACAGTCAGTAGTGCAAGGGGCTGCCAGGCTGGGAACCGGGAAGGCTGTAGGCATCCTATGCTCTCTGTCCTCAGAATCTGGGGTCTAGAGTATGTGGGCCGGACCTTCCTGCTACCAGCCAGGTGGACCCACAGGTGCAGCTCTGCCAGGGTGAAGAGCACAATACCCAGGGCCCCAGCCAACAGTTACAGGAAGAGTTCAATGAGATGGGCCCGTGGGGAGCAAGGCACTTCTTAATCTCTTCCAGGGCCTGAATAGCAGGCAGGAGGCGAGAGCCTCTTGGAAATGGAGGAGACAGAGCTGAGATTCCTAGGAAAAGGAATAGACACCCACAGACCCAAATCCAGAGAACAGACATGAGGCCACTCCACCAGAGACACTTCCCTGCGACAGGCATCCAATTAAAACTGGACAAAAACCAGAATGAAAACCCCTTAATGCAAGCTCTATTTGCCTTGCTAATTAAGGTGTACATGAGTGTGTGCACATGTTTTCCTGTAGGGTGAGTGTTTATAAAATCTTAATTAGGTTGTGCGTTTTGGAACAGGAATGGAAATACATCTTTTTTTTTCTTCCTGTAATGGTCTCACTTCCCTGGGGGACATTAAAGCTTCATACACAATATTCTCTGAGTAGGAAAAGTACTAATAGTCTCTGACGATGGGCTTTGGGGGAGGAGGGGATGAGTCTTAGATTTGGATTCAATCACAGATGGATGGCTGATAGCTTACTCTTTTTTTTTTTTTCTTTTTTAAATCAAAACCTTAAATTGGACTCAAAGCAGCTATTTATAACCTGTCAGGAGAGTCTGACATTTGACTATCAAACTCATATTGAATACATTTTTAATAACCTTTAATGTGACAGGTTGGCGGGGCAGGAGGAATGCTCTGCATGGGGAACGTGCCGGGTGCTCCAGTGCTGGTTGAAATGAACCCAAGGGCCCCGTGATGTCACAGGGAGCTCTCAACACCTCTGGGCACCTTTCCATCTCTGACAGTGGTCTGGGCCCTGCATCTGAGGCTGAGTACCCACAATGCCCTTTGTCTCCACTCATGTCCAGGGAACACACTGGGGGACGTCAAAAGGGACAAGGTTTTAGGAGACAGGGCAAGCAAGCAGAGTGTTTGTCAGCTTAGATGACAGTCCTGTTGAATTCACTCCATCACTCGTCAGGGGTGGCCCCTTTAAGCACACTGGGCCTCTGAACAGTTTTAAGGGGGCTCAGTTTAATTGCTGGTTCACCTTCTAGACCATGTAAAAAATGTGAGGGTGGTTCTTTTTGACACAGAGTCTCCCTGTAGCCCCAGCTGTCCTGGAACTCACTATGTAGACCAGGCTGGCCTTGAACTCACAGAGATCCACCTTCCTCTGCCTCCCGAGTGCTGGGATTAAAGGTGTATACCAGCACGTCTGGCTTAAATATTTATTTTATGTGTGTGAGTGTATGGCCTGCATTTATGTAAGTGGACACCTGTGTCATGCAATGGCCGTGGAGGTCAGAAGAGGGCGTTGGATCCCTGGAACTGGAGTTACCGATAATTGTCAGCTGCCATGTGGGATTCAAACCTAGGTCTTCTGTAAGAACAGCCACTGCTCTTAACCACTGAGCCATCTCTCCAGCTCCCTGGCTCACCGTCTAGAACAGAGCTGGGATGCAGTTGATGCAGACAAAGACAGGAGATAGAAACTGGTCAGGTAGGGCAGAGACCCAAAGCAGTAGCTTGGAGAGTGTGCTTGGGAGAGGCCAGGGATGGCAGGAGCTTGTTCTGGGTCCTGGCTCTTCGTTAGCTCTTACCCCTACCTGATAGCTCAAGGTAAGCATGTGACTGAAGATGAGAGGTGACACCCAGACACCTGGTTATGCCAACCCGGCTGAGCAGCTCATCTCCCTCCCTGTGCCTTACCCCACTTTCTGCCATCAGTAATATAACGCCCCAAGAGTAGCACTTGATGGGACTCTGTTTCTTGGGACTTCCGTATAGGAGCTCTGCCATCTGCCTCTCTCTTTTAAGCTTTCACCTATGAATCTATAATAAACTTCTCTGTAAAACCCATCTTCTATGCTCTGTGAATTTTATTCTAATTCAAGAGACAAAAACTCAAAGCCATCAGACGGGGCGACTTTAGTGGCTGTTGAGTTTTCAGTGACTCTTACCCCCCCCAGGTTAAGCCCACTTGAGGCTAAAAAGAAAGGTCTCTGGGGGCTGGAGAGATGGGTCAGTGGTTAGGAGAGCCAACTGCTCTTGTAGAGGATCCATGTTTGAGTCCCAGCACCCACATGGCAGCTAAAAACCGTCTTAAAGCCAGGCATGGTGCTGCACACCTTTAATCCCAGCATTTGGGAGGCAGAGGCAGGCAGATCTCTGAGTTCAAGGCCAGCCTGGTCTACAGAGTGAGTTCCAGGCCAACTGGTGCTACAGGGAGACCTTGTCTCAAAAAAGACAAAAAAAAAAAAAAAAAAAAAGACACAAAAAAGAAAGGTCTCCATTAGGCTAAAAGACATCCACAAATTTCCTCTATCACATCAGCTAGACACGGTGGCTACAGAGGCACATCTGTCTACTTGGTCTTACTTGTGGGTGAGGAACTATGCTGTCCATGTTTTGGGTAACCTTTTTACCCCCCACCTCAGCCTTGGCTAATAGCCGAGGACCCTTGCCACAGAGGTAGGGTGAGGTCCTCATGGTATGGGGAGATGGTGCTTGGCCAGCCCATCCCATCTCACGGAGTCAATCAGATGAGGGTGAGGATCCAGGCCTGGGGACATTCTCTGAATAACCAGGGTCAGAAGTCCAGGACAGTGATCTCTGTTTAGCAGTGCCTCAAGGGCTTGTTAGAACCTGGATTACTGGTCTATCCTCAAGATTTCTGTTGCAAGAATTCTTTCCCTGGGAAGACATAAACAACGCCCAGCCCCTCGTCATAAGATCCCAAGGACAACCTAAAGTTCACCTTTGGGAGCCAATGAGTTCGTTAAGCTTACTTACAGAGCACGAGCGAGGGTTATAGGCAAGAGCATGGGTCCAGAGATGCAGTTTGGGTGTGGCTGGTTGGTCTCCAGCCTTTGTACCTGCTCCAAAGGTGCTCAAGAGTGAGCAAGGAAACAAGTTAGAAAGCAGGACTGACTACAGCACAGCCTTCGAGCCTGCAGGTGACCCTGGAGTGCTGTGAGGATCAGAGCAAGAGCAACCGAAGCTGGGCTTTGAAGATCTGGGTCAGGGGCAGGTAAGTAAAGAGGAAAGGGGCCCTCCAGAGAGTGGACTCTTTCTGGGTAGGTCTGGCAAAGTTGGCAAGAACTCTGAGATCAAACCACTTTCTCCTTCCCATCCTTTCCTCCCCTTGGAGAACCACAAAGGAAAGGGGTGGCCATCTTCCCCCATGAAGAATAGCTGTGTGTTCTCACAATAGCCAGGAAACTACTTCCTCTGAGACTCTGCGTTAATTGGCTTTAGTGGGGGCTCAGGCAGTAGCTTTTTTTTTTTCTTTCTTTTTATGTCATGCTGCGGACCGAACCCAGGTCCTTGTACTTGGTAGGCCAACACTCTTACTCAGCCACACCCTCAGCCCTTCATCTTTGAGACAGTGTTTTGCTCTGTAACTCGAGCTGGCCTTCAAATGGCAGTTTCCCTCGAGCTGGGATTACGGGTGTGACAAAATTCTCTCTCTCTCTCTCTCTCTCTCTCTCTCTTTCAGAATCAAGGCTGAGAACCTTTGGCTTGGACTCAAATCTATCACCATTCGCTCAGCAATGAGGAGATGGCTGAAGGACCGTCACCCCCCTGATTTGTCGGATCCCTGCTACACTCCAACCTCAAGCAGGCAACTGAGCTGCGAGACACCTGCTCTGTTCTGAGAGCAGGGTGACCTAGTTTCTCTGCCTGTGGCTTCTCTTACACATGGGGCCCTCTTGAGACCGAGGGGCAGATGGAAATGTCTGTGTTGATGCAGCATTTGGGTGTCAACCAAGCGACTTGTTTCCCTGTCAGATTCCGGATGTGGCATTTAGATAGTAAACCACTGCTGCCAGGCACTTACTGCGGAGATCAAAGCACCCGGCAGCATCCAGAGACATCCCGGGGTCTGTTTGCCAAGAGCTGGCAGCTCTGGGTATGGGGCACCCACAAGGCTGCCACAGGGACTGTTTGGGCTTGAAGACAGACTGCTGGTGGATACCATGCACCTGGGGAAAGCTGGGCTCCCCACATGGCTTCCTTCAGCCCCATGCTGGCTGTCTCTTCTCTTGAGAGCTGTCAGGTACAGGCCTGCATGTGCCCAGGCTTCCCTGGGACACTATCCATGGTGCTACTGACTGACAGCCGCCTGTGGTACCATCTCTCAAGGTCCCTCAATATGTAGAGGGACAGACTGCAGAGGTGAGGTGTTGTAGAACGTGGTCCTTCTCTGAGCAAAACAACTGCAATGTTCATTGGGTCAACTGTGCCTGCTTTTAAGAGCCCATCATGGTTGGTTGGGTTTGTTGAGTGTTGACATCTCCTCACAGAAAGAGTTGGGAGGGTTACTGCATCTTACCTGCGGTCCCAGCTTCTCACACCCTTTTGTGAAGCAATTCTGACCTAATTTCATGTGGCTTCGGGATCTGGGGTGGGGGGGAGGTGCTAGAGTAATGTAGGCTGGGGGGAGGCTAATCTACTTGACTAGGGGAAGCCGCTGCTTATACTGAGTGAAGACTTTCCAGCGTGGGTTCCCCATTCTTCTGTCAGTTATCTTTCACCCGGGCTCTGTGAGCTCAATGAACTTCTTGGTTTGCCAGGATGAACTGTGCTGAAATCATACTTCAGTCTATTGTTGGGATCTTATGAGGAGGGGGTAGATGTGGTTTATGTCTCCCCAGGGAAGGAATTTTTTTCAATTTTATTTATTTCTGTATGTGTATGAATGTACTGTCTGCATGTAGATCTGTGCACCCATGTTGTGCAATGCTGCGGAGGTCAGAAGAGGGTCTCGGATTCCCCTGGAACTGGAGTTCTCCTGGAATTGGAGTTACAGACGGTTCTTAGCCACCATGTGGGTGCTGGGGATTGAACCCAGGTCCTCTGCAAGAGCAGACAGTGCTCTAAACCGCTAGGCTATCTCTCCAGCCCCGGAAGGAATTCTTACAACAGAAGATTGGCCTTATATTCACCTCACCCAGTTCTGTCGTGGGGGGCAGACATCTAGAAGTTGATCCGAGGACTTGGAACCCAATTCTCTCTTTTTACCTCTTGTCTTTTTTTAAATTTTTTAATTAATTTTATTTATTTCTGTATGTGTATGAGTGTATTATCTGCATGCAAGTCTGTGCACCCATGTCGTGCAATGCCGCAGAGGTCAGAAGAGGGTCTCAGTTTCCCCTGGAACTGGAGTTCTCCTGGAATTGGAGTTTCAGACGGTTCTCAGCCGCCATGCGGGTGCTGGGGATCGAACCCGGGTCCTCTGCAAGAGCGGTCAGCGCTCTTAACCGCTAGGCCATCTCTCCAGCCCCTTTACCTCTTGTCTTTTAAGAAGAAGCAAGGAGAGGCTGAATTCATAGGTCCCAGCTAGGGGTGGGGGCAGAATATGGCCCAACTTTCCAACTTGTGTCTTACTGGTCCCTCAGTGTCCCTAAGTGCCCCTGATATGTCTCCTGGAACTGGCAGGCTGAGGACAGGAACACGAGGAGCTAAGCCTGCAAGGTACAGTGGCCTTGGGCACAGACTCAAGCACAGGTAGCCTTCTGGGAGGTGTCCCTGCTCTCTGCAAGTCCTCAACAGCTGACCAATGTCACTGCTGTTTATTAACCTTTCCTACACATAGCAAAGAACATTGTGTCTCTCTGTACAAGCATTCAAGAATTTCAATTATTTAGTGATTTCGCTGCCCTTCAGTAGGAGCGGTTATTAACATCTCCCTGGTTGGATTTCCAAGAGAACAGTTTGTCTCATCCTGACAAGAGCATTGGAGAGAGGCACATTCATGGGGTCCACTTGTCCCTTCAATTCTTCCCATTGACAAAGAGAAAAAGAGGGGTCCCCCAATACCTCCACTGGCTGCAGAGTTTACAGATGCTCTGCCCATCCCCCCTAGAAGCCCCACATCCTGGGAGTTTTGTGCTGGCTGGCTGGTTTGAGGTATCTTTCAACCCTTCTGGCCCCCTCTCTACAGCCAAGAGAGGCAGGGACCGAGGGGTGCTGTTTCCAGGAGCCATCTCCTGAGCCAAACTGTTGCCATCTTAATGAAGTCAGCTGTGCTTTCTTGCTAGAATCCATCACATAGGGATGGTGGACTTCTGACATTCCCTCAGAGAAAGAGGGATCACTGCACGCTTACCTGTGATTCCAGCCACTCCTCCCATTATAGGCTGGGGAAGGTTAATTGAAGGGGCTCCGTTTATGAGGCTATGGGGAAGCCATTACCCATTCATCCGTGGGTGAAGACTTTCTGGTGTGGCTACTTGTGGGTCACCCCTTCTCCTGCCAGTAGCCCCTCACCCATGCTCTGTGTGTGAGCCCAAGAAACTCACTGGTTTACCAGTTGTGGAATTGTACTTTGGCTTGTTCCGGAACGTTAGGTGGAGGAGGTAGATATTGTTCGCATCTTCCCCAATAAAGGAATTTTAGCAAGAGGTACGACCCGGAGACTGTCACAGGCGCACTGGAAGAGGCCTAGATAAGGGGAAGGTGCTGCTTTTGCAGCAAATGGACAGCTTCCACTGGCTGTCATCTGTTTCTCCTTCTAGTTTGTTCCCAGGTGGTGCGGTGTGCTGAGGACTATGAGCCCAACAGGCAGCGATCAGTAAATGTGGCTCAGGATGGAGGAAAAGGGGCAGAGAGACACCACGCTCACCCCCACAGGGCCTGAACTGCAGGAAATGACTGCACAGATGTTGGAGGAGGTGACATTCCAACGTATGGTGTGAGGGGACTGTTGGGACATCCTTGCCAGCCCTGAAACTTTCAGCTTTTTGGATTCTCAGCATAAGGAGAAATGGAGGGGGCCTTTCTATGGTCCTCACTTCTGGGAAATTTATCAACAAAGCATCTGTTTTTCGTACCTTGGTGCAGAGCAGGAGAACTCCCAGGGTGGTGTGAATATATAGAACTGGTCTTGACTCCTTAATCCTCTCCATCAGCCTTCCCCTCTGCCTCAGTTTCCCCAACCCACCCCCATCCCAGCCCTTCAAGGTGCTGGCCCTCACCTTCTCTGGAGATGGCCCATGTGCCACCACCCTCCATCCTTTCCACTCTCTCCTCGTTGCCTGGTTACCGCCCTTCCTGCCTCCCCTCCGTCCCCTCTCACTCAACAGAAAAGGAAGTAATCTTTCTCCTTGGAATTCTCTGAAAACTTTCTCTACTTTGTCGTGGTCGGCATCAATTTCTCCCTTGCATCCTGGTTTCCCACCTGCATGTCTTATATCATCTCTGAGTTGGCAAGCTGCTGGATGACAGGAGTCATACCTCATCTGCCTTTATGGCCGCACTGCGCCCAGCCCTGCAAATGTTGATCGAATGATAAGAAGTTCCAGGGATTCGTGTCATTATGAGAAGATCGTTCATCTCAGCTTTGCTGTTGAAGTTGGAAGTGTCTCCTGGTCTAGGGGAAGCAGAGGGAAGAGACTCTGTCACCCAAGTTGCCATTTCTGGGTTACCATGTGGTGGTGTTTGGATATCACTCACCACTTTCCAACCTCTTCCTAGGGAACTAACACATCCCTACCGTCCCATGTGATTCAGTCATATTGGTGGTGGGAACGTTACAGCATAGCCATCTTGATTCTCACAGTACCTCTCCCAGCCCTACTCTTTGCCCTTTCTAGAAGACCCTCTTTGCTGTGTATGTCTTTAATCAGGTGTATTTCTTTTCACTCTTAGTTGCTCAATTTTCCCATCATTCTGTCTGCCCTCTGCAGGTCGCAATCATATACCTGCCTCTTGTTTGTAGATGTCAGAGGTTAAGGCCATATGTCTCTTTCAAGCCGTTCAGGAGTTTTCCCATGCCTCAGGGGAGAGCACTCCTAGACCTGCTGTGAAATATAGTTACTTTGTGTTAGGATAAAACACTGGGATACTACAATGTAATTATGTAAGCAACAGTTCAAATAACAATGTGCATTTCTGTCTTAGCCAGCATTTGTGGGGTGAGTGGCTTTGGGTGGCTTCTCCGCTCCTTGTGTCCCTTTGGAGACCAGGTGCTTCCACAGTGTCACTCTGCCCTGTCCCAGCCATTGTGCTCTGAGACCTAGCCAAAGCTGAGTCAACTCGGTCAAGTCAAATTTGTACGAGGAAGAAGAGGAGGAAGAATGTTCTTGCTCAGATGTCATCATCTCCATCAGTCCCATCTTGACTGTGCAGACGGCCGTATTTCTGCTCTGAGAAGACGTGACCAACAATCCCAACAGCCACAGATTGCAGCTAGCCAGAGACAGAATTCTAAAAATGCTTCCCCAAGATCTCCATCCCTTTGTTATTCAATCAAACACTAACCTACTGGCCCTATTAATAGTACCTGGTAACCTAGGTATTACTGCAAAGGGGGCTGGCTAAGCAGAGATGTAATCAGCTCACCTTAAAATAGGCAACTATCTTGGATCAATCCAGATAGACCAGTGTAATCACCAAAGACCCTTAGAACAGAAAGAGGAGAGAGTCCAAGTGTGTGAGGTTCTGACATACCATCGTTGGTTCTGTGATATAAGGGCCACATAGCAGTCAGTGGTAGAGGCTCAAGGGACCACACCCAATCTCAGGAACACATGCAAAGCCCCTGTTATTTCAGGGTACCAGAATACCATCGGCCGACATGAGTCACATGGAATGGATGGATAGACTACATCTGCGTTGGGTGGGAAGGTCCCTTGCAAAGAGCTAGGATATCAGGTTCTGTTAAAGAAAAGGTATGGAACACTAGGACCCATAATCCTGTCTGCAGATCTTCCCTGCTGGTGACTCAACACTACTGTTTTCTTATAACATCCACCTCCAATGGGCAACACCTGCTTCTTTTGTTTATACACTTCCGTGTCTCCAATGTGTCTCTCACATTGGAGCATAAGTGCCAGGCTCATGGGGAATTGTGTATATTTTGCTATCTGTGTGTCTTAAGCACTAAGATCAGACCTGGTGCCTAACAGGCGGTCAGTATGCATTTGTTGAGTTGAATGAATGAATGAATGAATGAATGAATGATGTTAGCTCTGATACCACTAACCCATTTCCATATCATGGGCCTGTGATTCATTTTGGACAGGAAAAAGCAGCTCCTGTTACAACCTGGAGCGATGGACAGAAAAACCTCATCATGTTGCAAAAATAAGCCAATTTCCTGCTCTGATTTGGAACCTCTGATGAGCTCAGAGTTGGGAGAAGGTCTAAAAATAACCCTCACAAAGCTTCGCAAGAACACGTTTGCAACAACATCCTTTCTCCCCCTCTGCTTGGCCATCGGAGGGGCCCAGGTCTAATAAATTCAAACCACAGGGCATGCCAGTCCCCAGAGACTTCACTCCTGGAGCTAAGAGAATAATCCCAGGGTTTTGGCAGGCTTTCCTGGATTGCTCTCAGCTACTCTCGAGTATGAAAGGACAGGCTGTCCCTGCCAAGTGGAACCACCTCACAAAAGTTGGCTGGGCCATTGGTGGGTTCAACTGGTGTCTCGGGCGTGCCAGGCATAGCTTCTGTGATGCCTTCCAGTTTTCCCACACAGGGATATTATTCTGATCCTGTCTGCACACAGGAAGTGAACTCACTTTCCCAAAGTTACAAGGACACAACAAAGCTTCAAGGTCAAGCCTGTGATTCAGGCTCATATTCTTTTTCACTATGCCATGTGTGGGGAAAATGCTAGAATTCCTGAAACTCACCTTGCTGAGGAGGGTGGTGGTGAATGGGACAGTCTTGGGTTAGTGTGTGTGTGTGTGTGTGTGTGTGTGTGTGTGTCCTAATTTCCTATGTTCCCCAATACTTTCTAAAACTCCTGGGGTCCCCAGGTTGGAATAGAAAGGCAATATGATGGCCTGGGAAGGTAACAGGGTCAATAGAAACAAGTGAGGATCAAAGACGGACTTGATCATAGGTCTTGACTAGAATCACAGCCCTGTGCACATGGAGGTCTTCTCATCATCCTCAGCACCACACCATGTATTACCAATAATTATTCATCAGTAGTAATCACCATCACTGCCGCTGCCATATCATTAATATTTACTAGCAATTAATATCAATATTAATAATTAAAATTAATACCCATTAATGAGCTGTAGGAATATTTGTCAGTTTATCAATAGATAGTAACACCGAGATGATATTTATTGTAATAATGAATAATGCTTATTGCATATGCTATGTACCAGAAATCCATTAGCATAACGTAGAGGCCTGTACAGGACCGTCTTCTGACAGACAGGCATCGTCTTCCTGAGCTCAGCTGGGCCCACTTCCCTAACATCATTACAGCCAGGCTTCTTGACTACAGACATCCTGTATAGGGTGGGTAGAGATTGTCACTGACACTCACCTGAGCCACTCCTCTCAACCTGTGATGAACAATACAGTCCTAATTTCACAGAGACCTGGGCAAAGGGCTAGAGTGTCTAGGGTGGGGAAGACTAAGGGAGGGGCCTCTTGTCCTTTTATGAAGCTTTGGGGAAGCCATCATTCATGCTTGGATGAAGATGTTCCCGTGCCTTAGGAAAGGAAGCACCCATACTCTGGTAAGCAAGCCCTTACCCAGTGCTCTCAAAGAAGGGTAAGCTCATTGATTTCCCAGAATGCACTTTGGTGGAATCAAACTTTGTTTTGCTATTGGGACCAAGGAAAGAGCGAGCAGATGTTGTTTACCACCCTCCTCCCCCCCACAAGGAATTTTAGCAACAGGACTGGGGGGATGCCTCAGTCTGAGTTTGGATCTCTAATACACATACGAAAAAGCAAGTGTCATGATACAAGTCTATGGTCCCAACACAGGGAAGGTGGAGACAGGAGCATCTATGGCCTGATGGCCAACCGGTCTAGCCCAATCTGGGAGCTCCAGGTTCAGTGAGAGACCCTGTCTCAAAAAATAAGGTGGAAAGTGATGAAGAAAGATGCCCAATGTCAATTTCTGGCCTCCACACACCCAGGCACCCATGGACACATTCATACACGTGAACATGTGCACAAAAATACTATATACATAGAAGGAAACATTTTTAGAAGGGTCTTACTATGTAGCCCCTGGCTATCCTGGAACACTACATAGACCAGCCTAGCCTTGAACCCACAGAGATCAGCATGCCGCTGACTCTGGGATTAAAGGAATGTGCCACCACACATGGCAGGAATTTTTTTTAAGGTTTATTTATCTTATATGTATGTGTCTGTGCCTGGATGAGTTTATGTGGGCAATGTGTGTGCAGGTCCTCTCAGAGGCTGGAGGGTGTCAGATCTCCTGGAACTGGAGTTACAGATGGTTGTGAGCCACAAGATGTGGGTGCTGGGATCTGAACCCAAGTCCTCTGCAAGAGCAGTAAGGGCCCTTAACTGCTGAGTCATCTCTCCAGTCTCCCTAAAGAAAAAAATTAAAAAGACAAAAATAAATAAATAGAACCTAATGCAAATAGTAGAATGACCCTCATTTGACAGAAAAGGATACTGAGGCTGAGACCAGGTTCCTGGATCAGTAAGTCATGGAGCTGGGAAAGGGCTTGACTGACAGATACTAGACCCTGCCTTGACTACTCCCTATATATGAAAAAGCAGATATCATACTTTCATTTAAAATGCTATATTTATTGAGTGCTTGAGTGTTGCCCACTCAAAACAAAGGGGGGAGTTGGAGGTCACAGTGCCAGGAGACTCCAGATCATAGAGGCCCTGACCTCCAAGACCTGGGGGTGGGGAACAGTACTAGCAGTTGTATTAAAATGCAAATTTCTGCCTTGCTTGCTGGTTTATCATCTAACTCGTTATACAATTTGCCAGTTATAGAAGAAAAATTATCATAATGGGGCCCTAGGGAATGGTTGTAAAGAGGAGACCAAACGTTACTTATCGGCCGTTCCACTACAATTATCCTCCACGTTTGTTCTTTTCCTCCTCAGAAAAATGAAACCGTCAGTGCTGGGGCCAGGGTGCTGCTGCCTGGGCAGAGGGAGTACCCAGGCTGTGTCTGTGATCTGCCGTAGGCTCAGCAGGGTAGGCTAGGCAGACACTCAGCAAGCAGGAAAAAGATATGTGAAGACATGCAGGTGAAATGCATCTGTTTACTGACCTGGGGCTGACAGGACCTCGTCTCCTGAGGGCTTGATATGGAGGTGGGACAACTGAGCATCTCTCTTACCTCAGCAGGTGCCAAATAGGCTCTCAGGACCAGGCAGGCAGCAGGTAGCTGGGTAACATGGGCAGTTGCTGTGTGAGGCACCTACATCTAACCTCAATCTCGCCCAGCCCTGATAATTCTTATTCCCAAGCAGCTACCCTGTATCTGAAGCCTCAGTCTCTCCTGGGGATCCTTGCAACTCCATTTTCTTGGTGTCTAGCCTTGTACTTGGAACATAATAAGCAGGAAATAAATATTTGATGAATGAATGAAAGTGTGTCTCTGAGCACATGTCTATGTGTTTCCAGATGATTCTATAGTTGTCATCCCCACAGGCTGGCTTCTTTTTGGTCCGGCCAAATCTTCTCTAAGCCCTAAGGCCTCTGACTATTCCTTAAGCTTATAACCAGCATATTAAAGTAGACAGGGGAGCAGATATCAGGGCTCTGCCACTGCCTGCACATACCGCTTAGACAGCTGCACTTTCTCAGACCTTAGGCTGCTCTGTCATTATTCTGCATGCCGCTATAGGCTTAGAACTTCTGTTGTCTTTGTTCCTGTGGCTGCTCATGTGTCCTCCACAATATGAAAAGCAAGCCCTCCTTGCTCCTGAGTTAGATTTGCAAAGGACACATTCAAAGCCATGCACCCAGTGCTTAGTCTGGGGCCTAGGAGAGACCCCTATGATACATGCTTCTCTGGCTCCCTCCAGAGAGGTCCAGGCCTGACTGTTGCTTTCAAAGAGCCTCTTAGATATTATCCTCAAGCTGGAGGAGCCATATGCCAGGCACTGGGGCCAGAGCATTGGATGGGTCAGTTGATATCTGGCTATCCACCCCCAGTACTGGCAAAACCAGTTGGTGGTCAGTTTCCTGGATGGTGAGCCACCCCAGTTAGCGTTTGATTTCCAGGACGACAAGCCTCTCCAGAAGTCTCCCAACCTTATTCATGCCTTTAAGTCTTTTGGTTCTGCCCTCCAGTGCTGCGTTATCTGGGCAGAGTGGTGCACACCTGGAATCCCAGCACTTGGGAGGTAGATGCAGGAGGACAAGAAATTCAGAAGGTCATCTTTGGCTATGGAGTGAGTTTGAGGTCAGCCTAGCCTACACCTCACTGCAGCTAGAGAGTCAAAGACAGCCCAGCCCATCCTCTGCTTTTCAAATGGTGGGAAAAAAAAAAAAAGCAAAAGAATATTAGTCCATGGCATGTGCCACTAACGTCCAATTCATATTTCAGTGGCTGTAAAGAAAATTTTATCGCAACACAGTTCTGTGTATTCGTGTGTATGGTCCAGAACTGGGTTTGCAGCAACAGCTGTAGAGCTTCACGGGTGTGGCCAAGACCCAGGCCCTCTGAGATTTACCATCCAGCCCTTTGCAGGAGAGGCTGGCTGACACTTGCTCTGGAGCATTCCTGTTTCTCTGCCCCGCCCCCTTGTCTCCCAATGGACTGAAGGAGGGAGATGGGAGCCAGCAGTTCTTCGAATATATTTCTTGTGGCTTGACATAGACCAGCTTGATTTCTCTCTGGAATTCATTGTTGTTCCCCTGAAAAATTACTGGAAAGTGATGGGGAGCTTCTGACATATAGTTTTCCAGGGCTGATCTGAGGACCCAAAAAGCCAGATGTCTAAGGAACCGCCTTACCCCGAAGTGCTCTGAATGTCTCTTGGGTACGCTGCCCTTATCAGATACACCTTGATTTTTGGTTCTGAAGGCACTGTCATAACAACATACTTGTGATGTTAAGTATTCAATTAACATTGGATTGACATTTATTTATCCCCTGCCACAGACAGATGATGTACTACACACTTATGCCACATGGGAGCTGAGCTCAGAGACCGACCTTCACTATGTGCCCAGCCTGTCTCAGAGGATGAAGGCAATATGATGAATGCCAATCATAATACCCATCTTTGCATCACGGCCTCATGGAAGATAAAACTCTCTCTATGGAAGAGATAACCAAGGCCCAGGACCCAGATTCCTCATCTAAAGGAGAAGGGGTGTCTCTGGATCTTCCGGAGTCTGAGGCTCAAGGTTATCCTATTGCTAGTAGAGAGAGAGAGAGAGAGAGAGAGAGAGAGAGAGAGCCCAGATTTTTCTCAAGGAAAAGGAAGAGCAAAAAAAAAAATGGCTGGGCAAGGTGGTGCATGCCTTTAATCCCAGCACTTGGGAGGCAGAGGCAAGCAGATCTCTATGAGTTCAAGGCCAGCCTGGTCTACATAGTGAGCTCCAAGCCAGTTGGGACTAAAGGGAGACCCTGTGTCAAATAGACCAAAAACAAAAAAAGATGGTCCTTCCATTTCTCTGTAGACTCAGCCTAGCAGAGGGAAGCCTAGAGAGTTCTGGGAAGAGCACCAGTGTGTGTGTATGTGTGTGTGTGTGTGTGTGTGTGTGTGTGTGTGAGTGTGGTGTGTGTGTGTGTGGTGTGGTGTGTGGTGTGTGGTGTGTGTGTATGTGTGGTATGTGTGTGTGTGTGTGGTGTGTATGTGTGTGTGTGGTGTGTATAGAGGCCAAAGGACAACCTTGGGTATTGTTCCTTGGGTGCCATCTGCCCTTTTAAAATATTTTATTCATTATTTTAATTTTATGTTTATGAGTGTATTGTCTGCATGTGTGTTAATGCATTTGTGTTGTGCAATCCTTATGGAGGTCAGATGAGAGCATCAGATCCTCTGGAACTGGAGTTACAAACAGTTACTAACCACCATGTGGGTGCTGGGAATCGAACTGGGATCCTCTGCAAGAGCGGTCAGTGCTCTTAACCACTGAGTTATCCCTCCAGTCCCCACCTGTTGATTTTTTTTTTTTTTTATGAGACAGGATCTTTTACTGACTTGGATTTTACCAAGTCACTGGGCTGACTAGCTGCGGAGTCCTAAGGATCTAGCTGTCTTAGCCTCCTCAGAGCTTATTCTTGGCATGCCTGTGTCCTCACTGGATTACAAGCCCCCTTGACTAAGGGACAATCTCTCAGTCTCTCTTAGATCTCTCAAATAGAGAAATATTAAGTGCCAACTGTATCCCAGATAATGGGCTAGCTTTGGGGCTGGCGTGGTGCTTGTATTTGATGGGTGCTCCCAAAAATGCTTAGTTTCTGCTGACAAAGCTCACATCAATGCCAGCTTTATCTGGGAGCTTCCAGAAACCTTAAGAAAAGGGGAGGGGAAGCCACAGATCCTCAGGGCAACCATATCTCTCCAATGCACTTTCCCATTTGTATCTCTTTTCCTGAGGGGATGCTCTCTCCATCTCTAGGTGGTCAACAGGTTCACTTTCAGTTATTGATTCTTTAAACCTTCAAGGAGGTAAAGTTTCTTCTCCGATCTTTCTCTCAACCTTTATTCACTCTGAGTCTTTGGATGTGAATTGCCCACTTGGACCAGAGGCTCAGTGAGGAGTTCCAGTGTCCACACCGAGGACATGCCACTTGCTGGCAATGGGTGGCCTTAGTCCCCCATGTAGAGATGTGGCCTTCAAGCCTGTGAATGCCATAGAATTGCTTCAGAATACCATCAAGGTGGCCCACTGTCCTTCAAAGAGACATGCGCAGACAATAGGTGGTCTCTTTGTAACCACCATTGGTCTAAAGAGTCTAGGGGAGAACACATCTCTTATGACTAAAGAATAGTCTCCGCCACTTCTGTTCCCAGCATGCCTCTGTGCTTCCTTTTCCCAGTCTATGATCAAAGTACAACTTACTCCCCCGCCATAGCCTACTACTTGGCAGTGTACAAAGATGTTTGTGTGTCCTAAAGTTATTCTCCAAGGTCCCCGAAGAGTACATGAAGTGATTGATACCATATTGACCCTGCTGTGCCCACACTCCAAGTTCGTGCCCTTCCCAAGCCCAGCCCACTGGCTCTTCTTGACTCCAGTGGTTTAGACGGAATCTTTGGGATCCTTGAGAGTCAACACTATGAGTCTGGAGGGATCTATGTATCTGCCACTGTGGCCAAAGAAGACAGACTTGTAAAGGGCTGCTCAGCCTCACACTGGGGCTGGACCCTTCTCTGAGGTAGGGCTGTCCTGTGCTGTGAGATGCCAAGCAACAACACTGCCCCTCCCCGCAAAGGTGTGATGAGCTAAATGCCTCCACAGAGGACAAAAGTGAGAGGTAAGATTTCCCTTGATCGAAACAGCCATGAAAACGGAAAAGTTGATAGAACTTCTCATTTTCTTTGAATGCATGACTTTGCTTCAAAACTACTCTCTGCTGGCCTCCAGCCCTTGAGCCTGGAGTGTCCTGTTCTGCCTTAGCCCTCAGCATCTACCTTGCTCACTCTGACCACACACCGTCCTCTAGCCCCATCATCCACTCCTGGGATGTGCTGAGGCATATTGACAAGCTGATGAAAAGATCCATATGCCAGAGGGCAAAGAGGCTGACATGGAGAAGCATGCCGGCTAGCAGGGGGACTGTGACAACCCTGAGAATGTCACAGTCCTGAGCAAGGTGGGCTTAATGGGGAGGATACAGGAGGCAACCACACATGTTGAGCACTTGGAAATTAACATTGGCGATGGCTTTATCTCCTTCAACCTTCGGGTGTTTCTGCTGTTTGATCAACTGTGAGTCCCCTTGCCTCTTAAATGCTTAACTATAAGTTGTTGACTCTGTGAAGTATGTGCTTATCCTTCATCACCTCTGAGCTGGATGCAGGCTCCTAGGCAGGGGTTGTGGATAGTCAGATTTTTCTCGTAACGGACTAAACACAAGCAGGAAGCAAGCAGTCAGCAGAACCCTCAGAAGACTTCAGCTGTGCTAGAAAAGTTCTGGAATGCGGTGTTAGAGGAGATGGCTCACTGAGTAAGAAGAACACCTGCTATGTGACAATGAGGCTCTGAGTTCAGACACCCAGCACTCATGTAAAAATCCAGCACTGTGCGTGCGTGCGTGAGTGTGTGTGTGTAATCAATAATAATCACATATAATGTCTATATTAATTATAGAAGAGGTCATGAACTTGAGTGGGAGTGGACGGCATGGAAGGAGTTGGGGCGGGATAGAAATAATGTAAATATAATACTTAGTCGTAATATTCTCAAAAAAATAAAAACTTTAAAAACATCCAGGCATGGTTGCGCATGTCGGTGTCCCCAGCCCTGGGCAGGCAGAGTCAGACGGATCCTGGGGAGTTTGCTGGTCACTAGCCTTGCCCAGATGACAGGCCCCACTTTCAATGAGGGTCCCTGTTTCACGGAACCAAGGCAGAAAGCAGCGGAAGAGGACACGGGGAGCAGTGAATTGTAGGATTGGAGGCTCATTCAATTTCCACCCAGGCTTTTGTGTTTGGCATTGGGCCACCAGGGAGAACCAAGGTTGGGACGGTGTTGTGTAACCTCTCCACAATGGATGGCACAATGGGTTGGATGTGGGTTGGGTGGGGCCTGCTGAGGTTCGGTTCTTCATTCTCTAGCCAGGTTCCTAATTCTAGGTCCACACAATGCTGTAGGTGCCGTCTCAGGCCTCAGGAAGCCCCTGCTGGGGTCTCTAAGAACCTTCTAGCAGAAGCTTGTCTTCCCAGGGCCCTTCCCCCAGCTCCCCTCCCCCACCCCCGACAGGAAGCTGCTGGTTTTGAAGCATGAGTAGTGGGCGACCTGGATGGTCCGCATGGCATGTGGGGGTTGAATGGTTGAGGCCAAGCATCCAACTCTGTGCTTTCTGCACTGCCCCTTAGCCCACATTTTCCCTAATGTATTTCCAATTCTACCTAGATGGTAGGTTTTGACAAAAGATATTTCCCTTCACTTGAAATTATTTAAAAAGTACCTTTGGAGAGTAAAACTCCATTTGAGTCAATAAGCATTTCTGGAGTAGCCATTGAGTGTTCTAAACATGCTGAGTGTTCTTGTTTGTCTTCCATTGCTGTGACAAAACACTCTGACCGACACCAACTTGGGGAGGAAAGGGTTTATTCAGCTTACATCTCCTGGGTCACAGTTCATCACTTAGGGAGCCCAAGGCAGGAACTCAGGGCAGGAACCTGGAGGCAGGAGCTGAAGCACAGGCCATGGAGGAATGCTGTTCACTGGCTTGCTCCCCTGTCTCATGCCCAGCCTGCTTTCTTATACGGTATACAACCACCTGCCCCAGGTGGCACTACTCATTGTGGGCTGGGCCCTCCCGCATTGCCTGACAATCAAGACAATACTCCACAGGCGTGGCCACAGGCCAATCCAATGGAGCCAATTCCCCACTTGAGGCTCCCTCAACCCAGGTGTGTCAAGTTGACACTAAAGCTATCCAGCACAATGAGCAACCAGTGGGAACAGTGGAAAGGACTAAGACGGCATAAGAGGAAGTTCTTGGGGTGGGGAGAAAGCTCAGCACAGAGACCTGGGGTTCGATCTCGGATACTCACGTAACCACTAAGTGCTGTATGGCACAGGTCTGTGCCATGGAGGTGAAGGCAGGCGGGTCCCTGGAGACTCGCTGATCAGTCTAGCTGAATCGATGAGCTCCAGGGTCAGTGAGAAAAAAAATAAGATGGAGAGCACTTGAACAAGCTTTCTGGTCCGCCCCTGGCCCCACACGCATGTGCACAAATGTGCAGACACACCGGTACACACATGCACACATAGGGGCATGTCCGGCGACTCCCTGCCTAGACACAATCAAAGGTCTCAGGGCTCTGGAAGCTTCTGGTCTCTAGGGGAGGCTCTGTGAAATATAGGTGTGTCCACAATAGCAAGACCACAACGAAGAGGGGCAAAAACATGGGTTTGGGAAAGAGGGAGTGATTTCATTTGGGGAGATCTTGGGTGGCTTCCTTGGTGGAAATGTGATTTTTTAAGTCTGAGGAAAGTGTCCCAAGGTCCTGGGAGTCACCAGGGAAGGGAGCAGCATCCCCCAGGCAGGCCTGCTGTACTTCCCCACCCACGCTGTTCTGCTTCATTTGTGTCTGTCTTCCCGCTGGGGTGCCCTTGTCTGAAGCACGGGCTCGCTGGAGTAAGACAAGCAGCTGGCCTGGAAATTTTATTTACTGAAATAATTTGCCTATGAACTAGATTTTTAAATGCAAAGCTGAACATTGACCCTGCTCAAAGGAAACCATCACAGATTGCAAGTTCTTGGGTTTCAGTGTACATAGACACCTGGCTGTGGGGTGCTCAGGAGCCTCATGTCTGGAAGTTTCCACATCCCAGGAAGGAACTGGGAGGGAGACATGGGGTAAAGGGCTAGAAGACCCACATGGGAGGGACCCTGGTCGAAGTGTGGGGAACACAAGGAGTCCTTCCACTGACTCCAGCACAGTGCCAGCGACCCATTTGGAAGCAGTTGCCTGATCCTTCCCTCCCTGGGCTTTCTTGGTGTCTGTGGAGCAGAGTGGCCCAGCCAAAGCCTGTGAGCTGCCTCCCCACCATGCACGTAACCCTAACCCTAACCCTAAAGGCAGGTTCCACAAAACAGGCCGGGTCTGAGTCCATGCACCTGTCCACCCCACCTGTGGTTAAGCCTACTAGTGCCTGTATTCTATGGAATCCTGACTCTTTTTAGCCATTTGACTTGGGGCAGGTAATTTTCACAGCCTCACTTACATCTAATTTTGTTCTTGTGCGGGATACCTTTCCAATATAAGCTATTTCCATTGCCACTTTGCAGATGGGGAAACAGGCCTAGATCAAGACAGAGAGCCAGAGAAGGTATCAGGACCTACATATGATACTTAGCTCCTGGCTCCTGGGAAGGTTCCCAGGTAATTAGAGGCCCTGTTCTAGCACTGGGCAGACGTACGTACTTGATAAATGGTGGTTACTGTGTTATTATATTGCCTTCAGGCTTCCTGCCCCATCCCTCCTCCCACAAGTCAGACTCCCCAGGAAAGGCAGGCCTTGAAGAGCCCCAGCAGAGGTGGGAGCCCAGAGACACTTGCCCAAGCTGGGCTGCCAGACAGCAAGGCTGAGGACAGAAGGACCAGTACTACACAAGAGAAGTTCTCTGCCTCCCAGCCCAGCCCAGCCCAGATTAGAGCCCATTTACATCTTAAAACCCAACTTAGAAAACCACAATCCATCAGCCAGTGATGGTGTAAATTGCTTTGCTAAATATATTTCTGGGTACATGGTAAGTAAGAATATCATGAATTTAATAAGGCTTGGAATTCACATTTTTCCCATCTTAATTAAGTTTCCCCTCCACATCAGACGTGCTCCTTGCGCTGTGGTGGCAAGGTTAGGAACAGAAGGCTCCTTGGGCTGGTGAGCTGAGCCCAGTTCGGTGCCCCAGGCCCTGAATGTGTTTCCTTTCCTCAGCAGCTTTTCATGGTTGTGTGGTCAGCCATTCTTTGCCCTCACTGAGGCCCCTGCATCTCAAGAAAGACCACTGCTATTCCTGGGTCATGGGCAGCAGTCAGGGTTAGAATCCAGGTGTATCTCTCCCTCCACTCCTGATGGCTTCACGAAGTGGTTCCTTTGGTCCCAGCTTAGCTCTCCCCCTAGGGACATCCTGGGTCACTGGTCCTCTTGACAGCTAGCTAAATGTCATGTGCTCATTCATGAGCCCCCTCTATTCACACACACATACACACACACACACACACACATACACACACACACACACAGGACAAAGACCTATGGTGCTGATGGTGGGACAGTAGGGTATTCACCATTGTAATGCTTTTAATATCATATATCAGCCTAGCTGGACCTCAGCGCCTGTGTCTTTGGCCAGCTATTATTCTGGATGGTTTCTGTGGAGGATTAAAAAAGTGATTATTTTTTGTGTGTCCACATATGTGTGTATGTGAGTGCCTGTGTGTTCACAGAGGCCAGAACAGGTCATCAAATCCCTTGGAGGTAGAGTCATTGGTGTTTATGGGATGCGTGGCTTGTTATGTGGATGCTGGAGTCTGAATTCCGGGCCTCAAGATTGTGCAGCAAGTGCTCTTTCCCTCCGAGTCGTCTTTCCAGCCTCAAGAAGGATTTTGCTCTTTGTTTTTTTTTTTTTTTTTTTTTTAATGCGATTAACTCCAGAAAAACTTCTGCCTCTGCAAAATTTAGAGCTCTGGTAATTCCTGGCCACCTCCACCCTCAGGACATCTGACTTGGCCCTGGTTGTTCAGGTTTCAGGGAGGGATAGGAGATGTATATCGCCCACTGCCTCCCTTTAACTTAACAAAACAGCGGGCCTTTTGCAGTTGAGTGAAGACCCTAAAGAAGACTGACCTGAGAGTCAAACGCAATTTCATCAGCAAGGGCCTTTGCATTGGAACTGAGTGCCCCCCCCATCTCTAGCCCGCCATCCCCATCTCCAAGTTGTGAGTCAGTTCCTTGGCAAACATCTCTCTGTGCATAAACAGCACTTCCTCTTGGCCAGCACCATATTGAAGCGTGATGGCAGGCCTTCTGCTGGCTGGGAAATCCCATGAAGCCTTGGGAACTGTGGCCAGTCTTTGCAGAGGAGATGGATGCTCCCAGAATCGGAATGGCTCTCTTCGGGTCCTGACAGAGCTGGGAATGGATCAGATGGAATGTGAGCTCCCGTCTGGGGCTCCCCTTCTTCCCTCACTTTTCAGCGGGGGGAGACATCCTTAAACCTCTGTGGGGTTTCCTGAAGGGTGAGCAGGATAAAGTCTACAGGGAACTTGGGCAAGTAGGCTACTAGGAGACAGATAGTAGGGACTAACCCGAGAATGTCTGTCGTCTGGCTGGTAATGCTCACAGCCCAGTCTGACTGGATTTGCAAGAACAACAGCCCCTTCTAGCTGCCTCAGGGTTGGCCCGAGTCTCTTTTCTCATTCCTAGGAGAGGGAAGGGGTAGAATCTGTCCTCTGTCGCTAAGCCCTTAGTGGTGAGGCTGTGAACTGTACACAGAACATTAGCTGCACATCGCAGAGTTATGTTCTGGACCACCCAGAGAGCAGCGGGCACGCAGTCCCCAGGAAAAGGCAAACCCAGAAGCTTCACTGCATCCATCGATAGGTCCGGAGGTCCCCCAGTAACATCCTCCCGGCCCAGCAAGCCACCTGCCCCAGCCACTTCTCCGTATCCTCCCTTCCACTCATGAAAGAGCTGGGGAAGCTGGGCTACCGGAGGCTGGAGCAAGCACTCCCAGGACTTGTTAGCTTTAGTAGCTATTACTCAGGCTACCTTGGATCCTGTCCTTAGGGTCTGTTTAACCTGTTGTTGACCCCCCCCCCCAAATCCCAGCTCTCTGCTGCTCTGAGGGCAAACCCTCATCTTTCAGCTCAGCTTCCAAGCTCCTCCCAGACTGCTCTCAGCTGAGCAGTTCAGGTCTCCTCTGTTCTCTGATCCATCCCTTCTTCCTCTCCTGGAAAACCAGAGCCACCCACTTGTCCTCTCCTCCCCCTCTCCCCCCTGGCCTGGAGTATCCTTGGCCTGGAAGAAGTGAGGTGTTCTTGTCATGGTCTCCATCCCAGTCCTGACATGAATTTATTTGTCTAGTGTCTGTCTTCCTATGTTGTTAGCTACTTTGCCTGTTGCTGTGATAAAATAACTGATGAAAAAAAACTCAAGGATTTATTAACCACTCAGCCATCTCTGAGCCCCATTTTGGTTCACATTTTTAAGGGTACGGTCCATCACAGTAGGAAGGCACGGAGGCAGGAGTGTGGGGCGGCTGGTCACAAGGCATCCACAGTCAGGAACAGAGCGAGATGAATGCTGGTGTTCAGCTTGGTTTCTCCTTTTTATTCAGTCCAGATCACCATCCAGTAGAATGGTGTCACTCACACTCAAAGAGGATCTTCCCACAATCCCTCACAGACATGCTCAGAGGCTTGCCTCCTAGGTGATTTTCGACAAGTCAAGTTGACAATCAAGATAAACAATCGCATCCCAGCCAGGCTGTGTCTCTGTTCCCTGGTGGCCGGCACATCATTTCAGCACACAGTAGGCCTTTCACAAATGCTGGTTGGATGGATTCATGAATGGGTTTCAGCATTCTGAACTTGGACCGGGTTCTAGTTAGAGCAAGAACTCATGGCAGGAACCCAGAAGCAGGAACTGAAGCACAGGCCATGGAGAAACACTGCTTAACTGGCTTGCTCCTCTGGCCTGTGCTCAGCCTGCTTTCTTATACAACCCAGGGTGGCATCACCTAGAGTGGACGGGGCCCTCCCACACCAGTCAACAATCAAGAAAATCCCCCACGGCCGTGGCCACAGGCCAGTCTGATGGAGGAACTTCAGCAGCTGAGGTTCCCTCTTCCCAAATGTGTCAAGTTGGGAACGGAAGCTATTCCTTGGGAACCCCAAGCTCCTGAGTGGGGTACAACTGCCTTCTAACTGCTGCTGGCTGTGCCTGGTCCTATCTTTCCCTAGATGGTGCCAGATTGGAGGCGAGGGTAAGGAGGGTGGGATGCCAGCCCACGTATGCTTCTGCTACCCAAAGCATCTGCTTATGAGGCTCTGGAAACAGAAGCATTTCCTTGACATAGGAAAAGGGAGACCTCTGCATCTTCCAGCCTGGTAGGAGCTGTGCCCTAGGTGGGCACAGGCAGAGAGCATCCCTGGCTGGAGGACAGGCTTGCTTCAGCTCCAGCAGACTCTGAGCCCTGGAGGAGCCAGCGATAGGAGAATGCGTGCGTGTCTGGGAGAGAGGCTGGCAGCAGATGGACTCCTCCTTCCTCTTCTCTGTTTTCCTAGAAAGCCTGGGCTGGAAGGAAGAGGAACTCTCAGCCCCTCAGAGCTCAGGGGCTTGCGGATGGCCTGGGTTCAGGGTCTCCACAGTGAGACACAGCCCTGGGCCTTGACAGATTCAAACCCACATCTATCATCTGGGCTCCGGGCATTGAGGCGCTGGTAGACTGCTTGTGGTGGCTTTGTTTCTGAGCTCCAAGATGACCATTTTCTGACATACAGGGCCTTCCTTTCTCTTCACCAGCTCCGGAGCTACCGGCCCTGTGGGCTTCTTTTTCAGATCAAATCCTTTCTTTTCTGACACAAGGTTTCATATCACTCAGGCTGGCCTTGAGCTCACTGCTATAAAGCCAGCTGAGGGTGACTTTGAACTCCTGAGCCAGCTGTCTGTATCTCCCCAGTGCAGGGATTGCAAGTGTGCACCACCACACCAGGTCTATGTAGTGCTGGAGATGGACTTCAGGGCTTCATGTGTGCTCAGCAAGCACTCTACCAACTGAGGCACACCTCGGCTTCTTCTTTTGTTTTTTTTAGTTTAATACACATAGGTGCACACATGTGCTAACATACTGAGGAGCCTACAGGGCTACGGCCGGATCAGACCGCCCTGTTTTCCTCCATCATTCCATATCACTTTGCCCCAGTGGCTCTTGGTGATGTAGTAAGGTACCGGGGTCCCTTGAACGAGCCCTGTCTCCATCATGCAGGGAGCACTCTCCTCCCTAACGATAGCTCTCAGTATGATTCAGGGCTGGAGGAGGGATCACGTGGCTCAGAATCTCAAACCCCTTCTTCAGCCCTCCGGACTTCACCAAGAGCACAGAGACCCCAGTGGCCTCTCCACAGCAGCCCTGCGTCTCCTCCGTGTTCTTCCCTCTGCCAACGCCACAGCCTGGGGACAGACAGCCACTGCCACGCTGGGGGGTGTAGGCCCTGGGCTTCCATGTGTGCGGAGCTGCTTTCCTGGGCTTTGTGCTCTGTGCTCCGTGGAGGCTGCAGCCACCAGGCCCTGGCTGAGACATGTGATCATACCGCAGGTATATTTTTAGCTTTCTCATTAACCGAGTGCTTTCAAATTAGCCTTCTATTAACCTCAAAGGAAAATGAAAGTGTGTTTTTTTCTTCTTCCTAGAGTGAGTTTCTCCTGCAGAATATCAAGGTTTCCATGATTAACGTTTCATGCGCCTTGAAGCTCTAATGAAGTTGGATTCTCTAATATCTAACTTGATGGAATAATTGGTCCATGCTCTCTGGCATGGCAGGGGAGGCTGCCAAGCAGGAAGCGGCCTTTGTCTCTGTCTCTCGTTTTGTCCCAGAGCTCTTTTCATCCCAGTACGCAGTCTTTCTGGGAGGGTCTGAGCAGACTTCCGGGTCCTACCTAGCTGGAGGTATCACTCATCCTGAATGAGTCTCTCCAAACTGACACCTGGCCATCGAGTTCTTGGAAGCACTCTCCGCTCCTTGGGCCACACACCTGGGTCGTTACACACCTGGAACACAGACCTGGGTCACAGAGGAGCCTCTTGACTTTGGCAGTGTCCCTTGAAGTTGGAATCAGGATTTAGGCTGGAGAGGGGAATAAAAAGCCTTGCAATCCCCAAGCTATATCAAGTGGTAAATCTGATGAGTCTCCATTGGCGACCTGAGAGGCAGGTGTGATCTGCTCTGCCAGGGTCACCTAAACAGTGTCAGAGATGTCTCAATGAGCCTGCTAGAGGGACAAATAGACCAGGCACCTGGGGGGACTGTAGATGGGAATGGATGTCGCCCAACAGACAGGAGCAGGTAGCTGATACTGTGTTCTCTATCCCTGAAAGAGACGGTAGGCCTGTTCCAGAGGACTGCATTTCTCGTCTATTACTCTAGTTTGTCCTTGGCTAGTCCATCCTATCCTTGGGACATTCATCCATTGGATCAGCCTATCCTTGGATCCATTGCTCTAGCTTATTTTTGGAATATTCATCCATTGGTCTAGCCTGTGTTTGGACCATTCACTGGCCCAGCCTGGCTTTGGGTCATTTATCCATTGCTTTGGCCTGTTCTTGGGTCTTCTGTCCATTGCTCTAGCAATGTCCTCAGTTTATCCAACTGCTGGTCCATCCTGACTTTGGACTGTTCAGCCATAGGTCTAGCCTGTGCTTGGCTCATTCATCTATCGGTCCAGCCTGTCCTTGGCTCATTCATCAATCAGTCCAGCCTGTCCTTGGCTCATATGTCTATTGGTCTGGTGTGTCATTGGGTTATTTGACCACTGATCTGGCCTGTCTGTGGCTCAGTTTTGGCTCCCTCTTCTTCCCCCTCTTCCCAGCCTTCTCCCTTGTCTTTGGGTCCTCACCACCGCTGACCTCACCCCACTCCAGCTCTGTCTCCTCTTTCTCCCTCTGTGTACGAGTCTCTGCTTTCTTGTCACTGCAGTGAAGATGGGCTGGAGACCCCTCAGCTGCAGGCCTCTTAAGAAGATACCTGGCATCTCCTCATCGAGTCATTCCCCATCTGAGTAGCCCAGTGAAGAAATCTCTGTCCTATTTGTGGGAGTATCATTCAGTCCCAAAGAGCTCCATCTCATGGGTGGGGATGGGGTCTCCTGAGGGACTCCTGCCCAAACTCCCTTGTCTGGCCTCTCAAATGGCTTACTTAGTCCCCTCTGGATGGGAGCAAGTTCTTGGAGGCCCAAGAAACAGCAGCCCTTGATGCCAGTGACCAAGAAGACCAGAGTCCTGCACACCTGGTGACCGACATGGGTACAGGCGCAGGTCCGGAACCTCACATCTTAAAGTATCTTGCCTGCCTCCCCTCAAAGGGTCCTTTCTCCTCTCAAAATTGAAATGTCAAAGTGTAAACTCGTCATTTTCCTGTCAAACTTCTTTCTTTTCTGTTGTAGAGCTGGATAATAGTGTCACTGGCAGCTCTGCCAGGAATCTGGGAGTATCCTAGACACCACCCCCCCTCCGCCCCACATGCCTCACACCCCAAGTCCTGGCGACATCGCTCTGCTCAGCCCTCTAATGCTCCTCAGCTCTGCCGTGGATCAGGACCCCACCACCTCTTCAGTACACCCCAGTGGGCCCTCCACTGGTCCTTCTGTGCTAAGCTTCATCCTGAATCATTTTCTTGCACACAAGCAGAATGCTCATTTAAAATGTGTTGCCGGGCGTGGTGGCGCACGCCTTTAATCCTAGCACTCAGGAGGCAGAGGCAGGTGGATCTTTGTGAGTTCAAGGCCAGCCTGGTCTACAGAGTGAGTTCCAGGACAGCTGGGGTTACAGGGAGATCCTATCTCGAAAAGACAAAAAAAAAAAAAATGTGTTTCTGATTGGGCTGTTCCCCTGCTAACACCTTCAGTGACTCCCAGTTACCTCTGGCTAGAACTCCCATTCCCTGGACAGCTTCAAAGTTATCCAGGAGTTGGGACCAGATATATCAGTAGTCTTACATCCATCACTGTCACTTGTCTGATGCATCCATAGTCAGCCAGCCCTACCCACCCAATTACACTTCCTCAACATTCTTACCATTCCACACCTCCAGGGTTCACACATGGTGGTGTTGCCTGGATTGGAAAACTTTTGTCCTGGTCCATCCAGTGAACTATTCATCCTACATGGCCTCTTCACCTATCACCTCTTCTGGGAGGCTACTGCGGGTGGGAAGGGCTTCACCATGCGTCACAGTGTCCTTGTTCATCCCATCTGTTTCACTGTGATCTCTATGGAAAAGTGAACCCAGGAAAAATAGTGTGTGTGTGTGTGTGTGTGTGTGTGTGTGTGTAACTCACCAATTCCACCAGGCCTGATGAGCCCGAGATCCTCTGTACTTACCTTCCCAATGTTGACATTGTAAGCATGCACCATCAAGCCTGGCTTTATCACATAGATTCTGGGGATTGAACTCAGTCCTTATGCATAGTAGACTCTGTACCAACTGAGCCATCCTCCCAAGCCCTCCCTGGGTCAGTTCCATGTTGAGGTCCATTAGTATATTCTATTATTTTGATTCCTGGTCTATCAAGGTTCTGGGCTTTGCAGAGGAGTCAGGCTGGCAACAGCCACGGGCCAGTTCGGCTTTCTGTGGGTGCTGGTTTTCCCCTCTGTGGAGGCTGGGTCTACCTTTACAAATCAGAGCAGAGGCTTTTTCTCCTCTGCCACTTCTTAGTCCTCACTCTCTTTCCCGTGACTCTCCTCCTCTTCACCCTCCCCTGCAGGCCGTGTGCTCAGAGAAGAGAGATAGAGCCTTAAGTTGTTCTTAGGCAGCTGCCTTAGGTCCCACAGACCACGCAGCTTCTGCATCCCAGCAGGCTGGGCTGGAAGGGAGCTAGTCCTGAACAGTTCAGTCCAGAGGCTGGAGGAGGCGGCAAGAGGCAGGCCATGCTGGGCCAGGAGGTGGGCTGTGCTGCTTCTAGCCTGCCTCCCCACCTGCCCTCTGCCAGCCCTCCCAGCACCATTAGTGGCTGGGGAAGGCAGCGGTCCAGGGGAGGCTCATTTGGAAAAAGCCTCAAACGTGGAAAAAAGTGTCTTCTTAAAGTCAGGTAGGGGGTAATTAACCACATTTCAAAAGAATTCTTCGGTTTCAAAAGATTCCATGGCAGGGAGGCCACAATTAACCTGCTCCCCTGGAGCCCTGACCCAGCAGGGCAGCCAGGCTGGGCAGCTTCCTGGGCTAACCTGGACCCCCACCAGCTTATATTCTTTTCCCAGAGTTAAAGAAGGTTCTTTCTCTTCTCCTTTTGGTTTTAATTAACTTCTTTATCTCACGTTCTCTTTAAGGGAGGGGGAGAAGGAGTACTCTGACCTACACTTCACAGATAGACAACTGAGGCTGCAGGGGCTAGGCCTGCTGGAAGCACAGAGAAGACAGGAAAGGACTACAGAAACTACTCATCCCAGAAGCCCTAATCTTTTTTTTTTTTTTTAATTTTTTTTTTATTGATGCTTTGTGCATTTCGTACATCATTTTCCAATTCAGATCAGGCATATTTTTCCCTTTCCCTTCCCCCCCACCCCCACCCCATCCCAGATCATGTATTCTGCCATAACTGTCTTGCATCTTTCTCTGTTTTTTTTTTTTTTCCTTTTTTTAGCTATAAGTGATAATCCATGAGTACAAGCATCCTTCGTGCAAAACCAATCTACAGGCTGTTGTGTCCAATATTTCTGTATGTGTATGAATGTGCTGTCTGCATGCAAGTCTGTGCACCTGTGTCGTGCAATGCCGCCGAGATCAGAAGACAGTGTCGGATTCCCCTGGAACTGGAGTTCTCCTGGAATTGGAGTTTCAGACGGTTCTCGGCCGCCATGTGGGTGCTGGGGATCGAACCCGGGTCCTCTGCAAGAGCGGTCGGCACTCTTAACCGCTAGGCCATCTCTCCAGCCCCAATCTTACGAGAATCTCTGATGTATTGGGGACATAATGGAACCAGCTAAGTCTCTATTTTCTGTCTTTTGGAGCACTATCACATGGCCATGGGAACAAAGTCCACTCATGGGTGTGTCCAGTAGAACTGCTGGGTAGGCACTTGTGGGCAGCAGGGGCAGCTAGGAGGCTGTCCTCAGATACCCCTCTCTTGCCTTTAAGGTGATGGCTGGAGCACCAGCAGTCATCTTGGCCCAAGCTGCGCCCTTGGAATGGAAGTTCTAGATGAGGTTGGTAAAGCAGAGAGATCTGAGAATACTGATTGATCATCGTGGGGTTGCCTTACCCGCCCTAGACTACGTAGCTCTGCACTTCTATTATGAAAGAGGAGAAAGAAGCCGCCATCTTTGTTCAGCCCCCAGTTTGCTGTGTTAGACCCAGCTGAGCCTAATCCTAGCGAACAAACTTCATTGCACTCATCTTCAAGACTAAGTCACTCCTACAGTTCGGCGGCCGAGGGTATAGAGTTGGGTTTTGTATCCTTGTTATGATTCCCCCCGAATCTGGTGTGTGTCGTCTATGACCTCGTGTTTTCCTGTGCATTCGTGCATAAGTGACCTGGGAGCAACAGAGTGACAATTCTCAAAAGATGGGTGATCCAGGACTCTTTCCTGGCCGCGCCACTCAGCTGGAAGAAAGTGGGGATACTAACCCCCACGATAAGGAGGCAAAGACCACTGCTATTTTGTGATTGGCTATCCTCAAGGCCACACCCACCAAGACAGGCTCCTCCTTCCATTCTAACTTGACTGGGCACTTTTTTTTCCTAAAGATTTTTATTTATTATTGTTTTCATAATTTCATATATGTATATAATATATTTGGGTCATTTTCACTCTCTGTTGCCCACTGAACCCCTTATTCTTAACAAATCTCCCTCCTATTTTCATATCTTTTCTGTTTGTTTGCTTGTTTGTGTTGGGGTGTGTGTGTGTGTGTGTGTGAGAGAGAGAGAGAGAGAGAGAGAGAGAGGGAGAGAGAGATTCACTGAGTTTATTCAGGGTGGCTTGTTTGAAGCGTAGGTGGGAGTTTTATCTTCTGGGGCTTGGACAACTGGACACCGGTTACTACTGAAGATAACTGCGGCCCTTTCAGTTGACAGCTGTCCTTCCCTTCCCATGGAGTACCCAGAGGGTTGGCACAGGGATCGTCACACTCTCCTCTGCCCAACAGGATGGGTGGCTGACCTTGGAGAGCTGGCTGAGCCCCCTGGAACTGTGGCAGGAGAGTGGACAGTGAGGTCACAATGGATGTATGAAAAAGCCAGTGCAGGGCTGGAGAGATGGCTCAGTGGTTAAGAGCACCGACTGCTCTTGTAGAGGACCCGGGTTCGATTCCCAGCACCCACGTGATGGCTAAGAACCGTCTTTAACTCCAGTTTCAGGGGAATCAATGCCCTCTTCTGACCTCCACGGCATTGCATGACACAGGTGCACAGACCTACATGAGACAGTAAACTCACACACATAAAAAAATAATAAAATTAAAAAAAAAATTAGCCTAGCGGTTAAGAGCACCGACTGCTCTTGCAGAGGACCCGGGTTCTATCTCCAGCACCCACATGGCGGCTAAGAACAGTCTGAAGCTCCAGTTCCAGGAGAACTCCAGTTCCAGGGGAATCCGAGACCCTCTTCTGACCTCCGAGGCATTGCACGACACGGGTGCACAAACTTGCATGCAGACAGTACATTCATACACATACAAAAATAATAATAAAGGCATGAATTACCATGGTTGGCCCTATTTAAAAAAAAAATTAAAAAAAAGAAAAAGCCAGTGCACAGGAAGACTGGAAACCCCGCCCTCCAACTGAGCATGTGCAGAAAAACCGCGTGCTACACCAATGGCCAGGAAGTTCCGATGCTGAGCTGTAAGTCCTGGTCCTTGGTAAAACCATTACATTCGGCCTCTGACGTTTTCTTCAGCTCTGGCCCACTTCCTCGATTGGAAGTGCGCTCTTCCTTAATAAATAGTTTTTGTTTCTACCACTGTCTATTTACCGCCTGGTCCAATTCCTTGTTTTGGACTATGAGAACCTGGAAATCCCAGCAGGTACCCTGAGATCCGCCTATAGCAGAAGTGGCCCCGCCTCCTGTAGGTTTTAGGAAGTGCTGGCTCCCATTCTTGCTCCTCTTCCTGCAATGTGACTTCTCATTTTGTGTTCATGGGTGTGGTCATGTATGTGTGCAGATGTATTTGCATCTGTGTAGAGACCATAGGGCAGTGTGAGGCTTTGTTCCTCAAGTACAATCCACTTTATACTGAGTAGGCAAGGTCTCTCACTGGCCGGGAGTCCCTGGAGTGGGCTAAGCGGTCTGGCCACTGGGCCGCAGGGATCCTCCCATCTCTACCTCCCTAGTGCTGGGATTATAAGTGTAGCTTTTGGTGGGAGGTTCTGGGGATGGAACTCAGGTCCTTGTGGCTGCAAGTCAGTCGCTTTATTGACTGAGCCATCTCCCCAGCCTTGATTTCCCATTTTTGATGGGAAATAAATATGTAGCATTGCCGTTAAAGATCTTTCTCCGGCCTTCAACCCTCAACTTTACCAAGTGGAGCCTGGTGAATCCAACGCCTAGGTTTCAGCTAGGACTTTGCCTCTCTAGTGAAGAGTCAGGCAGAGTCCTCTGCTCCTTGTTGGGAAGGCCATTTCCTGGACCCAGTGACAGAGAAGTGGTGGGCCACTGACTCCTCACTTCCCATCCCTGAGTCTTCCTGGACCAGAGAGCCTGCAGTATCTTCCTGAGCTCCTGCACTGGCAGGCAGTAGCAACAGTCTGCCCTGAGCCCTGGAGAACAGACTTGAATACCGTCTCCACTAAGAACAGCCACATTGCGGAGGTGGCCACCACAGCAAAGCTCTGAGCAGGACCTGCTGGAACCACAGTTTCCTGGTTTCCTGGCCTTCCCGGATAGACACTTCCATCCATTTCAGGGTCGATATTTGTGGCCTTGCCTTTTGGGCTCTGATGTAGTAACCTGTGGTTTTTAATCTATTCATTTATCTCCTATTATCCTTGTACTGATTCTCTCGTTTCTCCAGCTCTTTCCTTCAGCTTTGGGTTGACTTCTGCCTCTCAGTGGCAGCCAGTGGTATCTTTCTCCCTGTAGGTGTGAATCCTGAACTGGGCTGGGGAAGTCTTCTAGTCTTCTCCCACTCCAACCCCCCGCCCCCAGTAGAAATCAGTAAAAGCCAGGGAAGAAGTTTCTGGCACCTGGTTGCTTCGTTATGCCTGTTTCCTAGGAAGTGTCTGATCTGGGGCTAGGGGGATGACCAAGTGGGTCACATGGTTCCTGGGCAAGCATCAAGACCTGAGTTTGGATCCCCAGCATCCATGTAGAAAGCCAGGCACAGTAGCATGCACCTGTAATCCCAGAGTTGGGGAGACAGAGCTAAAAGGACCCCTGAGGCCAAATGGCCAGACAGTCTAATCAGTGAGCTCCACCTTCAGGGAGAGGCACTATGTTCAATAATAATAATAATAATAATAATAATAATAATAATAAAAATAACAACTTAGTGGTCTGGAGAGATGGCTCAGGGGTTAAGAGCACTTGCTGCTTTTACAGAGGACACAGTCTTGCTGAGAGCACCCACACGGTGCTACTGTTTAGTACCTCTAGTTCCAGGGGAATCCATACAATGTCTCTGTGGACATTGCATGACATAGGTACATGTAGGCAAAATGCTCATGCACATAGAAAAATAAAAATTAGATAAAATATTTTTAAAATAGTTGAAGAGTGTTCAAAGAAGACACCCAGTTCTGGCCTCTGGCCGTCCCACGTGCATGCAAAGCATGTAGCCAAGGAAAGAGAATCTATGATCTGAATTTAGAGATTGGGAGTTTTTGCATAATCTCCATCTCCAACCCCCATTCTTGCTGTTCTGTGGTGTCCCGCTGGGATGGGATGTCCCCCTCTACCCCATCCTTTCCCACTGGGATGGGATGTCCCTCTCTACTCCTTCCTTTTCCACTGGGATGGGATGTCCCTCTCTACTCCTTCCTTTTCCACTGGTTGATATTTTCCTTGTTTTTAAAAAAGGCGCACACCTTTAATCCTAGCACTTGGGAGGCAGAGGCAGGCAGATCTTTGTGGGTTCAAGGCCAGCCTGGTCTACAGAATGAATTCCAGTACATCTGGGGCTACAGGGAGACCCTGTCTTGAAAAGACTAAAAAAATTTCCTAGATGACACTTACAATCTCATTTGAAAATGGGTGAGCATTTGTGTGTACCTGTGTGTGATATTAGTGTTCTTTACAAAGGGAGGGACTTTTTAAATTAAAAAACTGTTTAAATGAACTGCCACCAAATATGGTGACCTGAGTTAACTTAGATTGTAGATGGAGAGAACAGATTCTCAGGTTGTTCTGTAATCTCCAAATACACACTGTGGCTTGTATGCACGCGTGACAGAGAGAGAGGGAACAATAAATAAATAAATAAATAAATAAATAAATAAATAAATAAATAAAGTGTTGCTTAGTATGCTGGGATACATCCCAGTACTCGGGAGGCTGAGGCAGGGGGATTACAAGTTGTAGCCTCACCTCGAGAGTGAGACCCTGTCTCAAAAAAACAAAAGAAAGAGTGCACCGAGCTTAGATTGGGGATTTCCCAGGACCACCTGAAGCACAGGTAGGAGCCTGGCACTTCAGCTAGGCGGATTGTTGGATAATTCTATCACCGGGTTGTTGGATAATTGTTTCATTGGTTTGTTGGATAATTGAATCATTGTCTTGTGTGGCTGTGGGGACAGGGTTGCCATACTAGCTGGTATAAAAGGTGGGCCTGTTGCCACTGTGAGACTTGAGTGCACAGAGCTTAGCTTGGGGATTTCTCAGGACCATGTGAAGCACAGAGTACTGGGCAAGGGATAAGCGAGGCATATTCCCCCCACCTCGCCACCCCCACCCCTGCCAACTGGAATTGCTGAGGGAGTGTCCAAGTGGATTTTTTGGAGAATCTTCAGAACAGAAAGGGAAGAGTGAATTAGACTTCCAATATATAAACAAAATTGAAAGCCTGAAACCTAGACAAGTCAACACTCCACAAATAAGGAGAAAAACAAAACAAAACAAACAACAACAACAAAGGCAACTGAAGGAGGCAAGCAAAGCAAGCCTTCAACACAATGAAGAGGCATTTCGGATTCACATCAGAATACAGGCAAAGGGAAACCCACATGCCAGGGACACAACAAAGGGACAACATGGGAAAGGTGCAGGATAATTCCACACCAAGCTCTACCAACCCTGTGGGAGATTCCTACAGTGGGATCCCTCTGAGGATGGCCCAGGACACAGGTCTTAGAGGAACAATTGCAGACATATTCAAAGAAATCAAAGAATATAAAGAACAAGTCAGAGAACTAAGAAGAGAGAATGAAAAACTCAAGAAGGACCTAGAGGGAGGGAATGACAAACTTTGGAAAGAAGTAAAGGGAGAGAATGACAAACTCCAAAAGAACTAGAGGGAGAGAATGATAAATTCCAGAAGGAAGTAGAAACACTGAAAAAGGAAACCAATCAACCAAGCAAGGAGCTACAAGAAGAGATCGAGAAGCTCCAAAAGGAAGTGGAAATACTAAAGAAATCACAAGATGAAATGAAAAAGGAAATCGAACACTCATCTAATCAAGAGGAAAGAATGGTAAAAAGCCTCAGAAGTAGAATGGAGGAAGCAGAACAAAGAATATCAGACCTGAAAGATAACACAGAACAACTAAAAACCTCAAGGAAAGATTATGAAAAATTTTTAAATACACAAAAGTGGAACAACCAGGAAACGTGGGACACTATGAAAAGATCAAACCTCCACATCATAGGAATAGAGGAAGGAGAAGAATCCCAAGAGAATGGTATTGATCAGATCTTCAACAGAATAATAGATGAAAATTTCCCCAAACTAAAAAAAAGACAAACCCATACAAATACAAGAAGCACACAGAACTCCAAATAGACATTATCAGAAAAGAAACTCCCCACACCATATCATAGTTAAAATGCTAGATGCCTAAAACAGATAAAATTCTGAAAGCCACAAGAGAAAAATAGCAAGTTACATTTAAGGGGAAACCCATCAGAATTACAAATGACTTCTCAGTACAAACTATGAAAGCAAGGACAACATGGAGCGAAGCATTCCCAGGGTTAAAGGACTATAGATGCCAACCCAGGTTACTATACCCAGCAAAAATGTCAATTATAGTTGAAGGAGAGAGAACAATCTTCCATGACATAAACAAGATGATAGAATACATGCCTGGAAAACCAACCCTTCAGAAAATACTTGAAGCAATTCAAAGGACAGAAGAGAGGAGCAACTATCCTCAGGCACCTAGAAAGAGAAATTAATCAAAGCATAACTGCAGAAGTAGAAACCTAGACTAAAAATGCAAATTGATAATAAGGTAAAAGAAAGCAACACACATCTTTCAATTATATCCTTAAACATTAATGGACTAAACTCCCTACTCAAAAGACATAGACTGGGAGATTGGATTAGGAAACAAAACCCATCTATATGCTGTCTACAAAAAACATATGTCACTCTCAAGGATAGGCACCAACTTAAGGTGAAGGGATGTCGCGACCCCCTTCGTCGATCTTCCTCCAGCAGTTTATTCGGGCACCCTTACATCCGCTCTCTCCACTCTCCTACCGGTTCATCACTTATAAGGCATGTCATAACCAATCAATTTCCACCACGTGGGTCTCAAAGATAGGATATCTCTATGCGGAACAGAGGGCTTCAGCAAGGCCAAACCAAATAAGGACATGTTTACTGCATGGAACGCTCACCCCCGTGGGGGTGGGAGGCAGAAACCGGCACCATCTTTGAGGCGCGGCACTTCGCAGCTCCCAACATAGGGATGGAAAAAATATTCCAAGCAAATGGTACCAAAAAGAAAGCAGGTGTTGCTATTTTACTATGAGACAAAATAGACTTCAAAGTAAAAGAAATCAGAAGAGACAAAGAGGGCCATTATATCTTTATCAAAGGAACAATTGACCATGAAGTTTTCACAATTGTGAATATATATGCACCAAACACTGGTGCACTAAACTTTATAAAGACAATTCTCCAGGGCCTCAAAGCACATATTAACCCTAGCACACTCATAGTAGAGGACTTCAATACCCCACTGAGCCCTTTGGACAGGTCAACCGGACAAAGATAAACAGAGAGACATCTGAACTGAATGATACACTACAACAAATGGACCTCACAGACATCTACAAATATTCCACCCAAATACTAGAGAATACATTTTCTACTCAGCACCCCACAGAACATTTTCCAAAATCAACCACATACTATTACACAGAAAAAAACCTTAACAAATACAAAAAGATTGAAATAATTTCATGCATTCTATCAGACCACAGTGCAGTAAATCTCAATATCAACACCAGGATAAGCCCTACTATTTACAAGAACACATAGAGACTAAACAACACAGTCCTGAATAATGAATGGGTCAAGGAAGAAATAAAGAAAGAAATAAATGCATTCCTGGAACTTAATGACAATGATAATACAACACAACAAAACCTATGGGATACTTTAAAAGCAGTCCTAAGAGGGAAGTTTATAGCCCTGGGTGCCTACATTAAAAAACTGAAAGAGCACAAGTGAATGATCTAACACTGCAGCTAAAAATACTTGAGAGACAACACCAAATGAACACTAAATGCAGCAGACAGGAAGAAATAACAAAAAATCAGAGCAGAAGTCAATGAAATAGAAACAAAAAAATACAAAAATTAATGAATCCAAAAGTTAGTTCTTTGAGAGAATAAACAAGATAGATAGACCTTTAGCTCAGTTAACAAAAAGAAAGAAAGAGCAACTCTAAATCAATAGAATCCTTGATGAAAGGGGAAATATCACAACAGACAATGAAAAGATCCATGCAATCATATGGGAATACTTAAAAAAACGTATACTCTACTAAGTTTGAAAACCTAGGAGAAATGGATGAATATCTGAAATCCTGGGAATCACCAAAGCTAAACCAAGAAGAGATCAACAGTTTAAACAGACACATAATATATGAAGAAATTGAAGATGTAATAAGAAACCTTCCAACTAAAAAGTCCAGGCCCAGATGTTTCCATGGCAGAATTCTATAAAACATTTCAAAAAGACTTACAACCATTATTACTCAAATTGTTCAGAAGGATACAAGCAGAGGGAAATCTCCCAAATTCTTTCTATGAAGCCAGCATCACTCTAATACCAAAACCAGGCAAAGATACAACCAAAAAGGAGAACTATAGACCCATTTCATTAATGAACACAGATGCAAAAATTCTCAAAAAAATACTTGCAAACCACATAGACCCACATCAAAAAGATCATCCATCATGACCAAGTTGGTTCATACCAGAGATGCAGGAATGATTCAACATACAAAAAATCAATAAATATCATAAAACACATAAATGGACTGAAAGACAAAAACCATACAATCATCTCAATTGACACAGAAAAAGCCTTTGACAAAATCCAGCATCCCTTCATGCTTAAAGTCCTAGAAGGAATTGGATTGGAGGGGTCATTCCTCAATTAATCAAAGCCATGTACAGGAAACCCACAGACAATATCATCATAAATGGAGAAAAGACAGAAGCATTCCCCTTAAAGGTAGGAATGTGGCAAGGCTGCCCTCTGTCACCACTCCTCTTCAATATAGTGCTTGAGACACTTGCTAGGGCAATAAAGCAAGAAAAGGAAATTAAAGGAGTTCTAATTGGAAAAGAGGAAGTCAAGCTATCCCTTTTCACTGATGATATGATTATTTACTTAAGGGATGCTAAAACTCCACCAGAAAGCTCCTAGAAATGATTAAGAATTTCAGTAGGGGCTGGAGAGATGGCCTAGCAGTTAAGAGCACAGACTGCTCTTATAGAGGACCTGGGTTTGATCCCCAGCACCCACATGGCAGCTGAGAGCCGTCTTTAATTCCAGTTCCAGGGGAATACAATGCCCTCTTCTGACCTCCAAGGCATTGCATGACATGGGTGCACAGACCTGCATGCAGACAGTTCAGTCATATACATAAAGAATAAATAAATTAAAAAAAGAGTTTCAGTAAAGTGGCAGGATACAAAATTAACCTAGAAAAATCAGTAGCTTTTCTTTACCAATAGCAAGCAACTGAAGAAGGAATACAAGGAGACCTTCCCACTCACAATAGCCTCCAAAACAATAAAATACCTAGGAACAAACCTAACCAACGACACCAAAGATCTCTACAAAATTTTTTTAAACCCCTGAAGAAGGAAATTGAAGAAGACATCAGAAGATGGAAAGACCTTCCATGCTCATGGATTGGAAAAATTAATATAATAAAAATGTCCATTCTACCCAAATTAATATACAGATTCAATGAAATCCCAGTTAAAATCCCCAAGAGTTTCTTCACAGGCTTGGAAAAAAAAAGTCCTTAATTTCATATGGAAAAACAAAAGACCCCGAATAGCCAAAGCAACCCTGAGTGAAAAGAGCAATACAGGAGGGATCTCTATACCAGACTTCAAACTATACTACAGGGCTATAGTCATAAAAACAGCCTGGTACTGGCACAAAAACAGACCTGTTGATCAATGGAACTAAACCAAAGATCCAAACCTGAGCACATACAATTTCGGCCATCTCATATTTGACAAGGGGGCCAAGAAGACACAGTGGAGGAAAGACAGCATCTTCAGCAAGTGGTGTTGGCAAAACTAAATCACCATTTGCAGAAGAATAAAGTTAAACCCCTGCCTCTCACCCTGTACAAAAGTCAAATCCAGATAGATCAAAGACCTCAACATGAATCCCAAAACTCTGAAGGTGATAGAAGAAAAAGTTGGCAGCAGACTACAAGACATAGGCATAGGAAACAATTTCCTAAATCAGACAACAGCTGCACAAGAAATAATATACCCAATTGACAAATGGTACCTCATTAAACTCAAAAGATTCTGTACATCAAAAGAAATAATCAAGGAAATGAAGAGAAAACCCACAGAGTGGGAGGAAACCTTCACCACAGATACATCTGACAAAGCATTGATTTCTAGAATATATAAACTACTCAAAAAACAAAGAAGAAAGAAAACAAATGACTCACTTAAAAGATGGAGCAAAGAGCTGAACAGAGACTTTGCAAGTGAGGAAATAGAGATGGCTGAGAAACATCTTAAAAAATGTTCAACATTGCTAATAATTAAGGAAATGCAAATTGAAACCACTTTAAGATATCTCACTCCAATAAGACTGGCCAGGATCAAGAAAACAAATGACACCAAGTGCTTGAGAGGTTGTGGGGAAAGGGGAACACTCATACACTGCTGGTGGGAATGTAAACTCTTACAGCCACTATGGAAAGCAGTGTGGAGAACCCTTGGAAGACTTGGAATGAACTTGCCACCTGACCCAGCCATACCACTCCTGGGTATTTATCCACAAGACTCATCTTACTGCAGAGATACATGCACAGCCATGTTTATTGCAGCTCTCTTCATAATAGAGAAGAGCTGGAACCAACCCAAGTGCCCCTCAACTGATGGAGTGGATAGAGAAAATGTGGTACATCTACACAATGGAGTTCTATGGAGTGGTAAAGAAAGATGACATCGGGCTGGAGAGATGGCCTAGTGGTTAAGAGCACTGACCGCTCTTGCAGAGGACCTGGGTTCGATCCCCAGCAACCACATGGTAGCCGAGAACCGTCTGAAACTCCAATTCTAGGAGAACTCCAGTTCCAGGGGAATGCGACACCCTCTTCTGACCTCTGCGGCATTGCACAACACGGGTGCACAAACCTACATGCAGACAGTACATTCATACACATACAAAAATAAATAAAAATTTACAAAAAAGATGACATCATGAACTTTGCAGGTAAATGGCTGGAACTAGAAGATATCATGTTAAGTGAAGTAACACAGTCCCAGAAAAACAAATGACGAATGGTATCCTCATCTGTGGATGCTAGTGCCAATTATCTAGTTGTAAGGCAAACTGAGCATTGTTAATGTGATCTGAAAACTGTGCTCTTATATTGTGAATCCCTTAACATGTTCTATAACTAAACTACCATTTATTTTCAGAGGTAGGAAGTGTTGGTATATGGATGAAGGATATGTATGTGTATTTTAGAGTAATATAAGATCAAAGGAATGGGGCTGGAGAGATAGCCTAGTGGTTAAGAGCACCGACTGCTCTTGCAGAGGACCTGGGTTCGATCCCCAGCACCCACATGGCGGCTAAGAACTGTCTGTAACTCCAATTCCGGGAGAACTCCAGATTCAGGGGAATCTGAGACCCTCTTCTGACCTCCGCGGCATCGCACGACACGGGTGCACAAACCTACATGCAGACAGTACATTCATACACATACAGAAAAAAAAAAAAAAAGATCAAAGGAATGCAGAAAAAACTAGTTTGTCATGATGTTATCTCTAACCACAGTATTTATTTTATGGGAGTGCTTCTTAGTATTTCTTATACAAGGCTGCTTGAGTTTTTGTCCAAGCATTTTCTAAAATATTATAAAGTAGTTAAAAGTATCAGGCTGATGTAACTTAGCCTTTCTGGATGCTTAACGACCATACTTCATGCCCATTCCAATTTGGCCAAGGGTCTTAAGGGATACTTTGTTCCTTGCCCTCAGAGGTCAACTAAGTTCCAGGGCTCTATGCATGGGGGCATCTCTTGAAATGTCCTGCAAATGTGACTCACCAGTCTTCCTGTGCAGGGAGGTCTTGGAGATCCACTAATGGGACTTCAGCCGGTGTCCAGTCTATAAAGAGGAGAGTCTGCTCATGCTTCAGAAAGGGAAGCCTGGTCTAGCAAGACCTGACTTTGTCCTCGAGTGGATGGAACTGGTGATTGAAAAGCCAAAAGAAGCCAGGGGCTCCTTCCCCCCACAAAACCTGACTGACCTTGAGGACCAGATCCTCGACTGACCTTGAGAAAACAAAAAAACCTTGGTTAATCTGGGCTGTGTGGTCTTAAACATCCAAAAGGAAAGTATAACCAGAAATAAATAGATAATAAGTCCTGAGAAATTGTACTTCAGGTATAAAACTTGAGATCTTAGTAAAAAGACAAAAGAGCACAGTTGTTTTGCCTGTCTTACTGGCAAGTGTAGCTACCCTGTGGCTGCCAATGCTTTTGCCATCCTTCAAAAATGAGAAGACACAGCTTTTTAACCTTCCAATATGGACTGAAGAATCATGTCTCTCCAAGAATCCTCCAAACCTTCAGTGCCAGATGGGGACTGCTGAGACATACAGGTTGTGGACTGAGCTACTACTGGGGTTTCAGCTTCTTCAGAGTATAGACTGCCATTGTTGGACTACCCAGGCTGTATCATGGAGACCAGTACAGGAAGATCAAGACAGGATGCGGTGCTTACTGGACCTCATTTGGGGGACCATGGGAAGGGAAAACCCCAGTGTGGAATGCAAGGGCAGAACTGATGGTGGTTTGGGCTTGCCAAGGAGGAGACTTCAAACATGACATCTTTTAGCCTAATAAAAGTAATCATAAGCTGAAGATGCTAAAACCTATGATATATATGGCATGCATATGTGCATATTTTGGAGTGATGCATATTGGAAGGAATAACACAACAACAACAGAAAAGACTGCATTAAAGAACTGACTGAAATGGTGAACTTCTGCTTGAAACAGTAAACTTCTGCATCGAGAATTTTGAGAGAGACCGAGCAAAAGATGAAAAACATGTTTGGCAGAATGCATGAACTCTGGTGTGGTGGGGGGCAGAGAGGAGGGCACAGGTCTAGATTTGATTTGTAATGTAATTTTGTATGAAATCCACAGAGCTTCAATAAAACCTTGGTGTAAAAAAACAAACAAACAACAAACAAACAAACAAACAAAAATCCCAAAAGAAAGCCTTAAGGAAAGAAAAGAAATGGGAGAAAGAGAGAGAGGAGGAGGAAGAGAAAGATACAGAATCCAATCTGTGGGAAGAGACCCTGGAGATTATCTGGGGACCCCCCTTCCTCTTATAAGTAGGAAAAGTGAGGCTCAGAGAGGTGGATGAAGCAGAGTCCAATTTGTACAGCTGTCTCACAGCAGAGCTGGAACACGGATAGAGATTCCTAGGTCACCACTTCTGTGCCTCAAGATGAGCCTCCGGGCAGCCCGGGGCCTGGTTAGACACTGGAAGAAGTACGGTGAGGTCTGCACTGCCTTTCCATACAGATGATTCTAGGACTCAAAGAACATCTAATTGTTTCGTTTCCATTGTCTCAGCTCTGAAAATTCTCTGACTTTCCTCTAAGAATACTCTTTCTCAGACTTGACCTTTAAGGAATTCATCCAACTGCACAATTCTTCTCCGAGCTGGGCCAGGAATGGACTCTGGGAAGGTAAGGGGCCTGGACTTTTGTGACTGTGCCACATGGTAGATAGTTGTGCAGTTGAGAGAGCTTGCTTCCGAGTGGGAGTGGATGCCCCCTCTTGGGTGGGTGAGCTCCTAGCAGAGGTATTCAGGAGGAGGAATAGAGTTTGGGCAGGACCTAGAGGCCAGGGATGGACCAAGTGAGCACAGGTGTTGGTCTTCTAGGCTGCTTCCTGTAGCTCCAAATACCCCAGTCCTACATAGAGCAGCCCAGCAGAGAGTGAGAAGGGGATCTCCCAGGAGACTCCACCAGGAGTGGGAACAGGGTGGTGTTTCCCACAGTCTCGGACGTGGGGCAAGATTCCCTCATCCTGTCCCACCCTGTACTGAATAGCAAATGAGCTTCCAGGGGTCCCATGAGACTCTGGGGAACATCAATGGAAGGGGACCCTAGTGGCAGGAGGTAATGGGAGCAGCTGGGGTGTCCTGCTGGGTTGCACCAGAAGCAGATTTTCTGAGAGATCATTCCAGAAAGCACAGAGATGAGGGAGATGGGTCCAGAAGGAGAACCAGCTGATTCTGTGTGCATACACAGCCCTGCCCGGCTGCTCTGTATCTTCGCTGCTGGTTGGAAGTGGGGCAGTATGTAATTCCAGATTGTTCCACCTGAGAGGTTTGTTCACCACATGTTCAGGAAGATGAATCCCTCTGGTGGGCCCAGCTGCCTCACACTCCTGTCTCCAGAGAGAACCTTCTAAGAGGCAGAGTTGTGGGTGTTTGCAGCCAGTAGCTGAAGGCATACGTGGAAATGGCCAAAGCCAGGCTGCATGGGCAAGGGCAATCTCTCCTGGAACTCAAGAGAGCGAGGGAGCAAGAACAGAGAGGAAAGGGGGGACATGGTACCATGTAGGGCAGATCTAGAGTCCTGCATGGTAGAGTGACCTCAGACCAAACAGAAGCACATCAGGACAGTGTGTCCACACCCCACACCCAGGCAAAGGGACCCCAGCAGGGGCCAGAGACCTAGGTGGAGGCAGAGGTAGGTGATGTAGGCTAAATACAGGAGAGACATGCCCGGTGTAGCTGGGGGGTGCAACCTGATGAGGTTTGAATAGTACAGTTCTTTCTGTGGGCAGTCAAGCCTTGGGGCAACTGAAATCCTTCCCATTGCCCTCCTACCCCCTCCTCCCCTCCCTCTGCTCCCTGCCCTTCCCCCTCCTCCCCTCTTCTCCCTGCCCTCCCCCCTCCTCCTCTCCCCTCCCTCCCCTCCCTCGCTCCCTGCCCTTCCTTCCTTCACCTTCCCTCCCACCCTCAGTTCTTATTCCAACTGATGCCATGATTCCGTTCTCACCCCTCTGCTTGTGTGATGCCCAAACTGGCAATGAGGGACAACCAAGTCAGTCAGGAGCGGAGGATGGGGGCACGGGCACGGGTGGTCAGGGTCCATGTTGGTCGCAAGATTCCAATGAGGGAAAGACATGGTGGTTCCCATGCGGGCACAGGGTGGGGATATTCCCCAGCCCTGGAGGCAGGCCCGTGTGGGTTTCCAGGACAGCACCTCTGTCACCTGGACACCCAAGGTGCTGGGATAGGCAGAGCATCCAGCTGGACCCAAGTTGGACATGTGGCTCGAGGATGCTAAGAGTAGCTTTTTATGTTGAGTGCTATTTCTACAGGCCAGTGAGGCCTCTCATAGAGCTCAGGAGGGAGGACTCCTCCCCGCCAGCCTCCCATGGCCAGCAGCATTATGCTGTGATACCCAGCCTTGCAGACCAGGGTCTCGCATACCACCTGAGGTGTGTAACATAAGGTGGTGATGTTCACAATTTGCCTAAGAACAAGTGCAGAGATTCACCAGTCACCCCCAGGAGCCAGCACACAGAAGAGGAACACCCAGGCTTGCCCTCAGCTGTGTGCTCAGCGAAAGAAGAAAAAGAGAGCAATTAGTCTTTCTTGAGTTCTTTCACCACAATGGCAAAAAAATTTTTTGTCGAAAATAAATCTGTGGGACTGAAGAGGAAAAAGAACAAACTGCATTGTTTGGCCCTTCAACGCTCTGCAACTAATAATAACAACAAAAGCAGAACTGACTTAGACATTCTTTGTGGTCCTCTAATACCAGAGAAAAATAAGCCAAGGGAAATGACGGGGAGGTTGCCGGCGCCCACGTGTGCCGGAGCCTTAGTAACATGTATTGTGTGCGCTCCAGCGCTCCCGGGCCTCTTGGCGAGAGCGAAGACAATACACAAACCTGCTTGAAACCAGTGTGCGAGAGAGGCACAGGGTAGCTCACTATTGGGCACCCAGACCAGGTAGACTGCTTTTGTTCCCCCCCCCCCCAGAGTGGAGATGTGACATTCATCCTTAATAGAGGCGAGGCTTTGAGTGCCGTCCGCATCTGCAAGTCCCTAGATTGAGGACGAGCAGAAACAAACCTATACCTGTGAAGCTGGGGTTTCCCCGCCACTGAATAGGGGATGCATGGAGACCTGGAGTCGGGTGTGTCAATATTGGATTTTAGGATGGTTTGATGGGCTTGGGGGCGGGGACTATAAGATGAGACAGGTACAGGAGGCTCCCTGGGGCTTGCTGGCGGGCAGCCACATTCCAAGCTCAGTGTCTCAGAAGAATAAGGCACCGAGTGATAAGGCAGGACACTCGAGGTCCTCCTCCGGCCTCTCCACGTGCACACATGCATGCACCTGCACACACATGGACCCATACACACGACATACCCCAGAAATTGCTGGGAAGAAGAAAATATCCAAGGGATACTGACAAATCAGGTAGGTGGGGGCAGGAGCAGCAGGGTGGAAAATTCCCCAGAGGGGCCGAAGGAGAGGAAAAACAAAAGGCAGCTGCGGCGACTGCAGAGCATGAAACATGAAGCCGGGACGGCTAGAGGAGAGTAAGTTGAAGGTATAGTAAGCAACATGTGGGGCGCGTGCCTGTGTGTGTGTGTGTGTGTGTGTGTGTGTGTGTGGTGTGGTGTGTGGTGTGTCTGTACGTGTGACTGTGTATATATGGTATCTATGTGAGTGGTGTGTGCATGGCATGTGTGCGTGTGTGTGTGTGTGTGTGTGTGTGTGTGGTGTGCATGTGGTGGTGTGTGAGTGGTGTGTGTATATGGTATGTGATGTGTGTGCATGTGTGTGGTGTGTCTGTATGTGTGATTATGTATATATGGTATCTATGTGAGTGGTGTGTGCATGGCATGTGTGCATGTGTGCATGTGTGTGGTGTGCATGTGGTGGTGTGTGTATATGGTATGTGATGCATGTGGTGTGTCTGTACATGTGACTGTGTATATATGGTATCTGTATGAGTGGTGTGTGCATGGCATGTGTGTGTATGGTGTGCATGTGCATGTGGTAGTGTGTGAGTGGTGTGTGTATATGGTATGTGATGTGTGTGTGTGTGTGTGTGTGTGTGTGTGTCCCTTTGCTCTGGGGTTTTTGTCTATATGCAGAAAAGACTATGGGCAGATGGAAGAGTCTGCATTACTGACATGAGGGTCCTGTTCTCTCTTGCACTGTGGGGTGAGGCTAGAAAGGGCTTGGCTTCCACTTGGGGGTGAGAGGTGTATTTTCAGGGATAGTGGTAGTGATGACAGTGCTGATGATGAGGATGGTGGTGACAGTGATAGTGGTAATGGTAGTGATATTGGTGATGGTGATGGTGGTGGTGGTGGTTGTGGTGATGCTGATGGTGGTAGAGGTGGTGGTGATGGTGGTGATGGTGGGGACTGCTCAGCAGGCATCTGCATAGCACAGACACAGTAGACACTAAATAAATGCCATGGAAATTTACTGCCCCACAGCCAGGACAGCGGGATAGCAGTCCTGCACTAGTAGCTGGAGTGTAACGGCCGCTATTCAGGAGAGTTATGATCGTGATAAAACTTGCCGGGCTGCCGTGCTGCTCAGAAGAATGAGAGCTCTTACGTCCAAGACTTGGAGTATGTGGCGGGGGACATGAATTCAACCAGAGATGGCCTCGTCGGCTGTCTGCAGAGGTAAGGATGGGTTGCAGGAGGGAAGGCAGCCAGGAGGAAGCAGGCTTTCAACAAAGGCATCCCAGGGCTGATTCCTCTACCCCTAAGCAAATCTGTCTGATGACAGTGACCGCAGGCCCTTGGCCTGGCAAAGTGGGCTGGAGGAGGATCTTGTGTGGCCTTGCTATAGCTTGATAACTTTTATTAGCTCTTAATACAACCCCGCCCTGGTGTGAGCCATTACAGGAATGATCTTTCCTAATCTTTGTGTGCTGAAGGCATAGGTACTAGAGCCAATTTCCAGTTTTTAGTGAAGAGGCCTGTGTGGGTGCAGGAGGTGAACACAGGAAAGATGGAGTAGAATCCGGTCTCTAAGTTCTTGCTGGAGCTGTGTCTGTGTGCTGCGGCTCCCGTTCTGTCTGCAGAAAGGCCATGGGTCCCTTCAATACGCAGTGCTGAGGTGGGTTCTGCATCTGTCTCTGGGAGATGTGAAGATGTAGGTCTGGAGCCTGCTGGGGTTTGCATCTCAGCTTGTATTTATTTATTTATTTATTTATTTATTTATTTATTTATTTATTTATTGGGTTTTTTGAGACAGGGTCTCCCTTTAGTCCCAGCTGGCCTGGAACTTGCTATGTGGACCAGGCTGGCCTTGAACTCACAGAGATCTGCCTGCCTCTGCCTCCCAAGTTCATCTTCTTTTTTAAAAACTATTTTATTTGGGGCTGGAGAGATGGCCTAGCGGTTAAGAGCGCCGACTGCTCTTACAGAGGACCCGGGTTCGATCCCCAGCACCCACATGGCGGCCGAGAACCATCTGAAACTCCAATTCCAGGAGAACTCCAGTTCCAGGGGAATCCGACACCCTCTTCTGACCTCCGCAGCATTGCACGACACGGGTGCACAAACTTGCATGCAGACAGTACATTCATACACATACAGAAATAAATAAAAAAATTAAAAAAATATTTTATTATTTTTATTTTATGTGTATGAATGTATTGCCTGCATGTGTGTAAATGCACCCATGTCATGCAATGCCCACGGAGGTTGGACGAGGGAATTGGACCCCTGGAACTGGAGTTAAAGACAGTTGTTGGCCACCTGTGGGTGCTGGGAATCAAACTGGGGCTCTCTGCAAGAGCAGTCAGTGCTCTTAACCACTGAGCCATCTCTCCAGCCCCTACTCTCCCACCTTGTCTTCTTAAGTTGTGTGCACTTCAACTTCTTCACCTATAAACTTGACCTTTTGTAGATTCAAGAAAATATATGTGCAAGAGGCTGCGGAGACAGTTCAGTCAGCAAGGTGCTTGATGTACCAGTGTGTGGATCGGAGTGAATTTCTATTTAAAGCTGAGTATGGTGACATATATTTGTAACCCTAGTGCTGGAGAGCCAGGCACAGGAGGATCCCTGGGGCTCAGTGGACAGGCAATCTAGATTACCTGACAAGCCCCAAGCCAATGAAAGACCCTATTTAAAAAATCAAGATGGATGGTATATGAGGAATAACACTCAGGGTTGTCCTCTGGTCTCCACATACACAAAACACATGTGCACGGGCACCCACTCCTCCATGAACATGCACACATAGACAGTGTTTTGTATTTCATGTGACATGGTGAGTCCCTCATGAAAAAGCTTTTACTCAGTCAATGCTTGTTGCTGCCCTAAACTGTGTCATCTGTTAACATGAACCAGTTCTAGCAGTGGGGACACCTGCTTCCTCTCTCCCACTTCCAGATCCTCGGAGCAGCCTATGGGTGATCCTTGTTGACACCTTGCATCGATCTCAGCCATAGTCTTTATTCACCTGCTCCAGCCCAGGGATTGGACTCAAATGGCCGCTGTGGTTTCAAATAGCAAGTCTCCAGTTTAATCAAGCTGATCTTTCCCTTCCAGGCAGGGAAGTCCCTTGAGTAATACCCGAGAGGCGAGGAGGCTCTATGCAGCAAGAGCATGACCGAGCAGCTTGGATCTGCTGAAGCCTACTTTGCAAAGTAGAGAGGCTGGACAGGGATGAGGGGCTCTGCCTCGTTCCCCTTCGGAAGTGAGAGCTTGGGTAGGGGAAGGCTGTGAAGGTGTCATATAGAAAGAGCCTGGTCACATTTGGGAGCTCATTCTGGCATTGGGATTGGGGATGGGTTGGAGGACAGCAAGACTGGATGTTGTTGTATTGATCAGTTTTAACTGTTAACCTGACACAATCTAGACTCGCTTGGGAAGAAAGTCTTAATGAGGAATTATGTAGCTCAGGTTGGCCTGTGGGCATGTCTGGAGTGGGGATTGTCTTGACTGTTAATTGATGTAGAAAGACTCAATCCACTGTGGACAGCACCATTCCCTAGGCTGAGCCCTGAACTGTGTAAGGAGAAAGCTAGCCCATAAGCAAGCAGGGAGCATGGGTACATTTATCTTTCTTTGCTCCTGACTGTGGATGTGATGTGAGTGGCTATCTCAAGCTTCTACCTCTGTGTCTTTCCTGCAGCGATGGACTGTGACCTGGGATTGTGAGCTACATAAACCCCCTTTTCCCCATAAGTTGCTTGCTGTCAGGGTGTTTTATCACAGCAACAGAAATAACACTAGAGCAGTTGGTGTGAGGTTTAGGAAGTCACTGGTGCACAGTCCTGGCTCTCCACAACAGAAGGCCTATCAAACCAGGCCTGTTCTTCCTGAGCTTGCATCTTGATTCCCTGCTTTCTTGTCGCTCTTTTCCTGCCTCAGTTTCTCTGTCACCATTTGGCTCCAACAAGGATCCTTCTGCCCAGACATTTTGCCCCTGCTGCTGCCTCTACCTGACTCCTTCCCCCGGGTGTCTGCACACTCTAGCTGAGCTATCACAGTGCTGGAAAGGACTTTCATAGCACTGTGCAGTAAATAATTCCCTGGCCCCACCAGTCTCCACCTTCCCCACCTGCTGCAGGATAAAGGCTAGATTCCTCCATGTGTTTATCATCTTTCTCGTCCCACTAGAATATGTCAGGTCAAGACCAAGGACTGTTTTATTCTCTGAAGTCTTCCTGGAGGGAGATACTCCAGAAATTATGGAATGAATAATAAACAGAATGGAGGTGGCTCAGCCCCAGGTGTCATGGGTGAGGAGGTGTTTCAGTGCACAGCGCATCCTACACCCCCACACTTGTGGGTAAAGCATTTGGATTTTAGTTTTAAGCACTGAACACAAGTCTCTTTCATGGAGACTGTTTTAGCTACTTTCTGTTATAACCAAACACCTCCCCGGAAGCCACTTAAGGGAAGAAGCCTTTATTGCAGTTCACACTTTGAGGGTACAGTCCCTCATGGCAGCAGGGGCATGAAGCTGCTTGCTCACATCCTGGTGGACCAGGAAGCAGACAGAAGACAGGGCTAAGGCTATGCTAGTTTACAACTTCCGAAGGTTCTAAAACCTTCCCAAAACAGTACCACCAGCTGGAGACCAAGGGTCCAGTCACAGGAGCCTGTGAAGGGCATTTCACTTTCAAACCATAACAGAGTATGAAGGGGGAGCTGGGAATACATCTTCCCAGGAGCTTTGGTGGCAGAGGTGGTGGTGGGGAACACACCATTGCAGAGACAAGCTGACATGGATGGGTTCAGAGTAGCTTCAGTCCTTTGAAGACACAGCTGGGGCTCTTTGTCACTTTGTGCATTGTTTCTGCATTGTTTCTTCCTGCGATGACATTGTTCTTGAGTGGTGAGTAATTGGAGCCTCAGGGCCACCTCTCCTCTGGTGGATATAAGCACAGCTCTGATGCTCCAGGCAAAGTGCAGCTGATAAGAAACAGAATACTGCAGCTGCTAACACAAACCAAGAAGTCAATAACTGCTTGACACTCTGAGAAGCGCAGGCTCGCCTGTGAATCCAACACCATGGAAGGCCTTTTCCCAGTAGGTTCTGACGTGATCCAGCAATGCCTGGCTCTTGCGGAAGATAAACACTTGAAAAGAATGGAAAGCTTCAGGAAAGGAAAGCTGAATGCTTCTTTTTCAGTTCAGTGTGGTGGTAATGCAGTAAGGTTTGGATAAACTTCACCTTAGGAAGAATGACTAGCATCAGCTTTGATGCACTAACCAAAGGAGCTGTATCAGTTACATTGCTGAGACAAAATACCCAAAAAAGCAACTCGACTTAAGAGAGCGAGCCTCTCTCTTGGCTCACAGTTTGAGGTGATACAGTCCATCATGGGGTGTGAAGGGGCACATCACGGCAATAGGATGTTGAGACAGCTGGTCATATAGCATCCACAGTGAGGAAGCAGAAAGCCGTATATGCTGGGGATCAGCTCAGTTTCTTCTTTTTATTCAGTCTAGGACCTCAGCTCATGGATGGAATCACGTTAAGTTAGTTAGGGTAAGACTTCCCACCTCAGTTAACCCAACCTAGAAATTCCCTCTCAGATATGCCCAGAGGTTTATTTCCATGGTGATTCTAAATCCTGTCAAATGACAATCAATGTTAACCATCACAGCAGATGACAGTGAAAGCTGTGTAGGAATAACTTTCCTCTCTCATCTGGATACTAAATATCTCAAAGGAACTCGGTCCCTAGAAGTCTCTCAAGTTGAAGGACTTCATAGAGCTGTTGTTCCATGTCAGCCATCATAGGTAGCAGAGTTCACGTGAAACTGTAGGACACTGAAGGAGCCCCCAGGGATTCTGAATAGCATAGGCCATGTCCAGGGTCTCCCTGGGAAAGGGACAAGTGTCTAGACAACCATCATTCACACTTAGCTCTGAGTAAGTTTGGTGACCTGGTTCTTGTTCATCCCTCAACTAGAACTTCAGGCGGCTGATTGTAAAGACCTCACATGTACTATAAGTAGATCTGCATACAGAAGGGGGTGGGGAACAGAACTCTTGACAGTCTTTGAGTGTGTCCTGATGGGAATTCTCCATGCTTTAACATTTAGCTTTCTGAACAACCCTCCAAGATCATTGCTATTATCCCAATTTTATAGATGACTAAGCTGTGGATTTGAGACGTTCAGTTTTTTTTTTCCCCTGAAGCCATGCAGCTTAAAAGCAGCAAGATTGGGCTTTGAGTTTATGCCGTATGACATATCAGCACCTACATGTACAACTTATGTCAATGTATTACTGTGTTGTTGGCATCAGTAAAAGTATGACCCGGAGGTGTGAGGAGGTGGCTCAGGGAGAACTCTTTTGGGTGGATGTGATAATAATGTTGATTAGATGTTTAAACTCTATAATTTCTTCCTTTAGAGGAAAAATCCAAAGATTGTATTTCTAGTTTTTAAAAGGCTCAAAGTAAAGTGTGGGTCCACATGGGACTGTTCTGGTTTCCCCTGCATAAATTCTATACTCCTTTGAGTCACTGACAACTCTAACCTAGAGGAACTGAGGACTATGGATGGACCCATAGCTAATGGTTGGAGAGTATTGTTGGCTAGCAATTTCCTCCAATTGAAACCATCCACCTTAAAAGTAGGCTCCTTAAGACTCAGGAATTAAACAAAACAAGGCTCTGGAAGTCTCAGGAAGTTCCTAAGTGTAACAAAATTTGCAAGACCCTACCCCAAGCTTATACACAGTAACAACTGCAGGGGAGACCCTACCCCAAGCTTATACATAGTAACAACTGCAGGGGAGAAGTGAAGTTGTCTGTAAGACATTCAGGGAGCTTCAGGGATGAAGCTTTCCTGAGTTGCCTTCCATGCTGGGGTGGGCTTCTCAGCGATGCAGGTAGGTAAACCCTCACCTACACTTCCAGTAAACCTAACAAACATAGTGAGTTCCAGGACAGCTGGAGCTACAGGGAGACCCTGTCTCAAGCAACAAACAAACACACAAAAAAACCTAATGAACTCATTGGCTTTTCTGGGTTGGACTTTGGAGGAATCATCACTTTGATGTTGGTGGTGCACAATCTGGGGATGAGTAGATGTGTGTTCATCTCCCCAGGAGAAGGTTGTGCTTTAGGCTGCTTTTGTGTTGCCTCCAAGCAGTGAAGAACAAGAGCTCCTCCTCTTGAGGCCTTGTATTCCAACACTAGCAGTGCCACACACAGACTGGGTATCTTAGTTTTCTTGTGGCTATGACAAAAATGCACTGACAAAAGCAACTTGAAATAAGGGGTTATTTTGGCTCACAGTTCAGGGGTACAGTCCACCATGGCTGGGAAGTCAAGGAGGCAGGACTGTGAGGCAACTGGTCATAGTTCGTCCACAGTCAGGAAGCAGAAAGAGATGCATGCTCACACTCAGTCAACATGCTCCTTTGTTTAATGAAGCTTAGGACCCAAGCCTAGGGGATGATGCCACCCATAATTACGGTGGGTATGGCCGCCTCAACTAAGCTAATCAAGGTAATCTGTCACGGGCATGGCCAGAGGGCTAAGCTAATATAGATAATTCCTCACAGGTGTGCCCAGAAGCAGCATGTCTCCTAGCTGATTCTAGATCCTATTGAGCTGACAATGTCAACCATCACAGAGGACAAACTGCAAACAACCATGCTCTCTAATCCATGGGGAATGCAGTGCAAGACCCCATTGGAAGCTTGAAATAGTAGTTACTAATGGGCCCTATATACAGTACGGCTCTCCTACAGAGTTGTGTGTTGAGTATGTGTCCAGAAAAACATTGTGTACACATCATGGCATGCACTTCTAATATGTACTTCCATACATGTAGATGGTTCAGTCCCACCACTTGACATGGCCTCTTCATAATCAGGAGATGTAATAAACACAAGTCGTAAGGCTTTTGCCAGTGCAGCCCACTATATTAAGTTATTTTAAATCATACTTAAAAGATATAAGTAGAATATTCTCGAATAATGATACAAAGCACAGTACAATAAACATAGCAGCTAGCAGTTGTTTGTTATCACTATGTGCAGCATGTAGCTAAGCACGGTATATTTTTACATGATGGCAGTGCAATGTTTTTATTTATATCAACATCACCTCACATGGCAGTCAAGCCCTGCATTACAACAGCTATGACATCACCAGATAGGACTTATCCAGCTCCATTGTAATGTCACAGGACTGCCATTGTATATGTGGTTTGCTGTCAATCGAACATCATAATGGGATGTGAGTCTGCATTACATACACAAATTCAGTGCTGTTTCTATCTTAGCCAAGTGTTTACTGCAGATTGTGGCCATAACTTTTATAGTTTGAGATACCATAGCAAAAAGAAAAACTGGTTTCTCTTTCCTTCTTCAGTGTCATGGGTAAATTTCTTCTGGCCATACAGCCCCAACACGTAATGCTTTTCTTTTCTTACTGAGTCAAAGACTTTCCTCTTTTCATGTAAAGAAAGCACTTTTAGCTTCTTTTTTTTTTTTTTTTACTACATTCAAATTACTGCCATTGCAACTTTTGTGTTTTCTGAACTCAACACAATTAAATACTGTGGCATGAATCCGGTGACCTAGACACTACTAACCAAATAGTGGGTGGGCTCTGTATGTAATACAGACCCACAGGACAAAGTGATGGTTCTTATGCTGGGCAGGACAGAATGGGAGCAATAGAAGACTTTATCATGCTACTCAAATGGCATATAATTTAAAATTCGTGTATGTTTATTTCTGGAATTTTATTGTGTGTGATTTTGTGTGTGTGTGTGTGTGTGTGTGTGTGTGTGTGTGTATAAAGGTGTGGATGCATCTGTGTGCATGCATGTGGAGCCCAGAGGTAGAGAATATCATACTATTGGGCAACCCCTTATTTCTGTGATTTGGGATGGGGTCAGCAGTGAGATTGCTCAGTGGCCAAAAGTACTTCCTGCTAAGTACTTCCAGCTAAGCCTGACAACCTGAGTTCTGAGTTTGATCCCCAGGACCCAGCAGGTGGAAGAAGAGAAACAACTCCATTAAGTTATCCTCGCTGCCCCCCCACTGTGACATATGCATGTGTGTGTGCACGTTCATGTACACATACACATGCAATAAATTAAACTTAATATTTAAAAATGTTAAAAAATATTTTATTTTTATTTTATATATATGAGTGTATTGCCTGCATGTATATAAGTGCATCATGTCGTGCAGTGCCTGAGGAGGTCAGAAGAGGTGGTTGGATCTCCTGGAACTGGAGTTATGGATGATGGTTAGTGGCCATGTGGGGCTAGGATCTGAACCTAGGTGTTCTGCAAGAGCAGCCAGTGCTTCTAACCACTAAGCTTCAACTAAATGTTTTTTTAAGGCTTGCAATTTGGTCCCACTAACTCTATCACAGATAGCGATGATAAAGCTTGGGGAAATTAAAAAGGGAATAGAAGAACAATCAAAAGCAGGAGGGAAATCTATACTGGAGAGAATAATCACATAAATGATAAACACTTTTTCATTTTTCAGGAAGAGCCAGGTAAAGACCTGGAAGAGAAGGAGCAGAAAGCCACACATATAGGAGCTCGAGGTGTCAGGACAGACTGAGGGGCACCAGAAAGCCATAAGCTTTGAGAGGGACATCCTTGAAGGAAGGAGGCTCCGATGATGTGATTCCCCCCCAAAAAAAATCAATATGAGATTTATACACAAGTTTATGGCACATTTAAGATCTGTATGTTCGGTGGGGGGGGGGGGCAGTATGTTCCAGAAAAAAAGAGCAACAACTGGAAGCTGAAGAAATTAACGAAGAGTTTAGTTTCTGCTATTCTAATGGGAGATGAACTTCAGAGACCAGGATAGTCAATTTAATTGCCTGATGGGAGAAATAGATGAATGAGCAAAACAGACTTCAGAGGCTCTACAATCTGTTATCAAAATGTCTGGAATCTAGTCAAAAATTACTAGACAGTGAAGAAGTAGAAAAACAGTTGTTTACATTCAAAGGGCAAAAAAAATCAATAAACACTCTAATGGTTTAGATAGCACAACTGATAATTAAAGAATTTAACATCATTATGTTTAAAGGAAATATATACAAAGCAGTAAGTCTCATCAAGGAAGTAGAAATTATTAAATAGAAAAGAACAGGGCTAGGAAGGTGGCTCAGTAGGTAAGAACACTTATTATGCAAGAATGAGAATGGAGTTCAAATCCCAAGTATCTACATTCAGCTGGGCATGGAAGGATGCAACTGCAATGCTAGTGCTCCTATGAGCAAATGGGTGAAAGAGAAAGGAGAATTCCTGGAAGCTCACAGACCAGTTAGCCTGGTGTTCAAAGTGAACAACAGTTAATCCTGTCTTCAGGAAAGTGGAGGTAAGGATCAGGTTGTCCTCTGACTTGACATGCACACTGTGGCAGGTGCAAACTTCACTCACACAGAGATTAAAAAAATAAAATAACTTTTTGCGGTGATGGTGAGACAGACAAGGAAACTCACTTCTCCCTGGGGCACTGAGAAAGTGTTAAACATGGTTAAATCACTGTTAAAAATCACTATTAGTGTTAATGGTAAGTTAAGTTCTTCTTGTAAGCATTCTGTCTGATGTTCATTTTCTTGCAAATAAGAAAAGATGTTTGGGGGCTGGGGCAATTTGACTCCTTAATTGGCAGATGCTGGGCTCTCTTGCTGTCCTGGCTCTTGCCTTGAGCTAAAAGACTGTCAGGCAAGCAGCCAGCGGAACTATCCCTGTGCCAAAACCAGTTCTTTTGAACACTCACAGATGCTTGAGGAAACTAAAGAACAATCACAGCTAATTGTTTTGGCTCCTTTAGGTGTAGCTTCAGCCACAACTGTTTCAAAAATGACTTTATGCTAATGCAAGCCACAGCAAACTACATGATCCTGCAATCATTTTCCTCTAGGCCAAAGAGGAAGCACTTCTTCTAGAGGCCAAGCAGAGAGACTGTTGTGGTTAATGCCAAAGAGACAGTGTTGTGATTGGTGCAAACACAAACCTTCATTTGCATGTGAGGTTTGCCATCATTGGTACAAACAGAACTTTTGCAGTGAAAGCAAACTGTTTGGCTCACTAAGGCAGAAGAGGGATGCCTTCCTGTGCTGCCTCCCCCAGTTTGCAACATTAGGCCCAATAAAATGCTTCTCTGACGTGATGTTTCCTTGCCCATTTTGAATGGTGTAGCTGAGTTGGTAACATGAAGATTGGGGCAGCAGATGACAAATGCAGTCTAGTGGAGGCAACAATGACAGCCAAGCTTCAAGGGTGGCAAGGCAGCTGGCAGAGTCACAGCTGAAGAAGCACCAGCCAAACAACAGGGAAGAGTGGCCAGGGCAGGAAGAAGGGGGTAGCAGAGGTAGAGAAGGAGGAGAGCTGGATGAGGGTAGAGTCCAAGAAGAGAAACTGCAAGCATAGGTGGCTGGAAGAATTCTAGAGTGCTGTTGAGCAGTTAGGGCCAAGGATTTCAGGCATCTGAGACCTGGAATTTTTAATAATGGTTGCTGTAGAGTGTGAGAAATCCTGATACCTAGGTCTTCCTGGAAGCTGCAGCTGCTCCCAAAAATGAAGGAATTTTGATTTTCTGAGTTTAGACAGGAATTTGGGACACTTGTTTAGATAAGTAAGGGTCCCATTATCCAAGGTCTGCATGAGAACTTTAAAACTAGAGGGGCCCACCTGCTGCTGCTACTGCTGCTGCAGGCTGCTGTTAAACACTGAAGATTATAACCACAGCCAGCCAGAGCTCGGCACTTGAAAAGCCACCCCTTGCCCAGCCACGATTTCTCTCTATGTGGAGCAAAAGGGTATGAGGCAGGTGATTAGGAACAATGAGAATGTTCTATATGTGCACCATTCTTCAAGCATCATAATCACTAGTGACATATGGCTGTTGAGAACTAGAAATGAACCATGAGTTAATGTTACTGAATTTGAGTGAGTTAAAAATTGATACCTCATGACTATTGTGTTGGGGTGTGTGGTTATACACCCAAAATATACATAACCAAAATGGAAGGATTCCTTGAATTGCTTGGTGATAGATTGGAGACAGAAGAAGAAAAGACAGTTAATTTGAAGATAGCTCAATACAAATTATCCACTGAGAAGAATGGAGAAAAGATAATGAAAAAATGAACAGAGCCTCATAAATCAGTAGGACAAGATTAAGACAATGCACAGAACATACTGACTGGGAATACTAGAAGGAAAGGGAGAAAGTGGCGAAAGATATTTGTAGAAATGATGGCTGAAAACTCCCCAGATTTAGTGATCCATGTACACGTCCAAGCAACTCAATGAATATCAAGAAGGGAGATACCAAGAATTCCACATGTGAGTTCATCAAAATCAAAGAGCTGAAATCCCCAAATGCAGACTGTCATAAGCAGCCAGAGAAGAACAGCACATTCTGTTAAGAGATCTTGATGACTTCTCATCAAGGAAAGGAAGGCTGGAAGACACGAACAAAAGCTTCACAAAGCAAGGAAAAAAATAAGGTCTGCAGTGCAGATTTCAATACCTAGCTAAACTATTCCTCAAAAATAAAAATAGGGGCTGGGCATGGTGGAACACACCTTTAATCCTAGCACTTGGGAGGCAGAGGCAGGTGGATCTTTGTGAGTTCAAGGCCAGCCTGGTCTACAGAGCAAGTTCCAGGACAGCTGGGGCTACAGGGAGACCCTGGTCTTGAAAAGAATAAATAAATAAATAAATAAATAAACTTCTTTAAAAAAATAAAAACGGGCTGGAGAGATAACTCAGTGGTTAAGAGAATTGGCTGGCCTTGCAGAGGACCTGAGTTTGGTTCCCAGAGTCCATGTTAAGTGGGACACAACCACACAGGGGATCTGAAGCCCTCTTCTGTACTCTGTGGATACCTGCATTCAGGCATGTATCCCCTCTTCCACATAGTTAAAATAATTAAAGAAAAAAATACAAAATAACTAATCTTTTGGGATGTCACAAAATACTGAAGATTGTGTGCCTTAAGCAACAAAAATCCTTTTCTCACAGATTTGGAGTCTGGAAGTCCAAAGTCAGGGTATCTGAATGAGTGTGTTCTAGTGAGGGCTTGCTTCCTAGCTTGTGGGAGATTGCCCTTGCACTGAGGCCTTAGTTTGGCTTTTCCTACATTTGTGTTTTGTATGTGTGTGTGGGGGGGATTCCCTCCTCTTCTAAATCACCATTCCTGTCAGACTAGGATGCTGTCCTATGATGTTATTTAACCTTAATTCCCTCTTAAAAGCCCTGTCTCCAAACCAGTCACACCGTATCTGGGGGACACACTGCATCCATAACAGGAATAAATTTAGCAAAGTCATTGGTGATGCCTTGATAAGAATCAACTTAAGGGAGGAATGGTTGATTTGGCTTACAGTTCCAGGGGACATAGTCTGTCATGGCAGGGAAGGCATAGTGACAGGAGCATGATGTGACTGCTCACATTGCAGCTATAGTCAGGAAGCAGAGAGTGGACAAGAAGTAGGCATGGGCTGTCTAACCTCAAGGCCTGCACCAGTGACCCACATCCTCCAGTGAGGCTTTGTCTTCTAAAGGTTCCATAATCTTCTAAAATTACACCGTTATCTCAGGGACCAAATGTTCAAACATCCCAGGTCTGTAGAGAACATTCCACATTCAGACCACAACAGGCCTCTATAAATGAAACTGTAAAATACTTGTTGAAAAAAATGACAAAATCTGTAATAATAATTTCTGTAATGTATTTTAGAATTTTAGTAATAATTGTTAGTTGATAAATAAATGAAGAGCTATATCATGTTCAAGGGCTGTATGAATCTCTGTCATTAAGATGCAAATTATCCTTTTATTATAGTTTCAGTTGAATCCTAGTCAAAGTTTTCCTAGACTTTAAAAAAAAAGAAGAAACTGGGGGCTGGTAGATGGTTCAGCAGGTAGAGGTGCTTGCTGTGAAGTGTGATTGTACCTGAGTTTGATTCCCAGAACCTACATGTTGGAATGTGGGTATCTCTCCACCACATGTAGATTACAGGGAAAAAGGAAGATGCAAGACAGCCGCCAGCATCTGTCCTAAACTGTGGGGCCAAAGGCTGACCACCTTTTCACTGCCCTCTTATCTAACAACTACACCAGGCAATGCCCTAATGGCACTCCTGGGTCCTCCAGACTACTGCCTGCTTGGAGCTCTACAGTCTAATGCCAGGCTGCTGCCTGACGGGCATTCTACAGCCAAATTCCCAGACTGTCGCCTGATGGGCATTCTATAGTCTAATTCCTGCCTGGGCACTCACTACACTGCCCAGCTGGTGACCTGATGAGTCTCCTTCCAGCCCCATGCCAGCTCCCCAGAGTTGGTGACCTGCTTGACCCCCATCCAACTCACTGGCCCCCTCACCAGCTTCCAGAATTGGTGACCTGATCGCCATCCAACTCACTGGTAACACTTACACAAGCCTCAAGGCCTAAGATTTACACGTGCAAATAATGGCCGGTAGTCCATGTCTGATGGTAAGAAGGACTCGTTTATTGATTCACAGGATTCTGTTTTTATACCCAGAGTGACATCATATCTCAGGGTCTGGTTTCAGACCCCATACCTCAAGTTCCATAACATCATGAGTACTAGTGTCAGGAGCACAAGAACTTATGAGTACCTTTGATCTCAAGGTGTCACAGGCTGGCTAATGCAGATGCAAATCCTGCCTCAAGCCAGGTTTCAGTGTAAGCAGACAAGCAGGTAATTTAGCACAAAAGAAGACACAGGTGGCTTCCTTTTTTCCCTACACTGGAAGGAGAGGACTGACTCCTGAAAGTTATCCTCTGACCTCCACACATGCACTATAGCATACTAACACGCACATAGAAACATACAATGAAAAATAAGTGTAACGAAGCCTTTAAAAATATAAAAATCAAAAAGTAAGTTGGTAATATGCTTCTCTAATTTGTATAGAACCAGGCAGGATGGTACACACTTGTAATCTTAGCACTCAGGAGGCTGAGAAAGGTACGTTGGGGGTTTAAGGCCAGCCTGGGCTATATCTCAAAAAGCTGGGAAAAAAGAGAGTCTGGAAAACCAAAGTATTCATAATAACAATAGCCAACTGTATTAGTTGCTTTTCTATTGCTGTGATAAAAACACTGATTAAAGCAACTTTTAGAAGGAAGAGTTTATTTTGGCTTACAGTTCCAGAGGTAAGAGTTCCCAATGGTAGGAAAAGCCTGGTGGGTGGTACAGTTGGGCTGAGCAGAAAGCCAAGGAATCACATCTTCAAGCAGGCACAGGAAGCAGAGAATGACTGGAAATCTGGCAAGGCTTAAAAACTCTTAAGGCCCACCTCCAGTGAGGAGCTTCCTTCAGCATGGCCGCACCTTCTAAGAACCTCCCAAACCAGCGCCACCAGCCTGGGACAAAATATCCAAATACTTGGAACCTATGTGGGCTATTCTCATTCAAACCACCAACTGATCTTGGAAAAAGAATAAATTTGAAACACCTACTTTTCCCAGCCATAAAACTTACCCTCATCATTGAAGCAGTGTGGCATGTCCATTGTAAGTGAACAATGAGACAGAATGTGGAGGCCTGAAATAGGTCCATGCTCCTAGGAGAAACTGGTTTTTGGCAATGGCATGAAGACATTTCAACATAGGAGCAAAAACTTCTCGTTTCTCTTTTCTTCTTTCTTTCTTTCTTTCTTTCTTTCTTTCTTTCTTTCTTTCTTTCTTTCTTTCTTTCTTTCTTTCTTTCTCTCTCTCTCTCTTTCTCTTTCTTTCTTTCTTTCTTTCTTTCTTTCTTTCTTTCTCTCTCTCTCCTTTTCTCTCTTTTCTCCCTTCCTTCCTTCCTTCCTTCCTTCCTTCCTTCCTTCCTTCCTTCCTTCCCTCCCTCTTTTCCTTCCTTCCTTCCTTCTCTTTATTTTATGTATATGAGTGTTTCCCTTCATGCATCCAAGTGCACCTGTGCATGTAGTACCCATGAAGGCCAGAAGAGGCGCCAGATCCCCTGGAACTGGAGTTAGGGATGGTTGTTAGCTATCATGTGAATGTTGGGAGTGGAACCCAGGTCCTCTAGAAGAGTATCCAGTGCTCAACCACTGAGCCATCTCTCCAGCCCCCGAGAAAGAAAAATTCTTTTAACAAATACCCCTAGAACAACCAGGTGTCCACATGGGAACAGAACAGAGCTGTGGTGCTGTCCTCTCACAACACAGAAAAATGAAGATGAGGTGGACACAGACACTAAAAACTAGCATTAAAATCTTTTAGGGAAATACAAAAGAGAAGCTCTGCAGTTGAAGGAAGGTAAAGAGTTTTTTGTTTGTTTGTTTGTTTGTTTGTTTGTTCTTTTTGAGACAGGGTCTCCCTGTAGTCCCAGCTGTCCTGGAACTCACTCTGTAGACCAGGCTGGCCTTGAACTCACAGAGATCCACCTGCCTCTGCCTCCCAAGTGCTTTTTTAAAGACAGGAAAGAGAAAGTCATAACAATAAAAGAAAATGGCTATAAATTGGACTTCTTCAAAATTAAAAACACATCAAATAATATGATTAAGAAGAAGAAAGCACGAACTGGGAGGAAGTGTCAGCAGACCTCACGTCTGACAGAATTTGGAATGTGGAGTGGACCTGCAACTCAAGAATGAGACTTCAAACAACTCAGTACACGGAGAACAGATTCTAAGAGATATTAGATACAAAGAAGACTTGTGACTATATACACACATAAAAGTTAACGTTTCGGGCTGGAGAGATAGCCTAGTGGTTAAGAGCACCGACTGCTTTTGCAGAGGACCCGAGTTCGATTCCCAGCACCCACATGGCTGCTGAGAACCGTAACTCCAATTCTAGGAGAACTCCAATTCCAGGGGAATCGGAGACTCTCTTCTGACCTCTGCGGCTTTGCACGACACGGATGCACAAACCTACATGCAGACAGTACATTAATACACATACAAAAATAAATAAAATTAAAAAAAAGTTAACGTTTCTGGGCTAGACAGATGGCTCAGTGGTTAGGAGCACTGACTGCTCTTGCAGAGGAACTGGGTTCAATTGACAGCACCCACATGACAGATAACATCTGTGTGTAATTCCAGTTCCAGTGGATCTAACACCCTCTCTGACATCCCTGGGCATCAAGTGACATGGGTATACTTACACACATGCAGGCAATATACTCATACACATAAAATACAGATAATAAATAAAAAAATTATTTTAAAAGGTCAACATTTCCTTAGCTGTCAAGTAAATTCAACTCACAGTGAGATATATCTCATAGCCACACCTACTAGGAGGGCTTAAATTCAGTCTGATGACACCAAGTGTGGGCAAGGATGGGAAGCAATCAGAGGTAGCACGTATTGCTCGTGAGAGTGCAGACGTTACGCCCAATTTCTTTTTTTTATAATTTTATTTTTTATTTTTTTATGTGTATGAGTGTACTGTCTGCATGTAGGTTGGTGCACCCGTGTTGTGCAATGCCGTGGAGGTCAGAAGAGGGCGTTGGATTCCCCTGGAACTGGAGTTAAAGACGGTTCTTAGCTGCCATATGGGTGGTGGGAATTGAACCCAGGTCCTCTGCAAGAGCAGTCGGCGCTCTTAACCCCTAGGCCACCTCTCCAGCCCCTGTTATGGCCAATTTCTAAAAAACATTTATTCTTTTTTTGTATGCATATATGTGGGTTTGTGTGTACGTAGATACACATTTTTGAGTGTATGTGCACATGTATGTGTGTGCATGTAGAGGCCTGATGATGGCTCTGTACTTCATTTACTGAGGTAAGGTCTCCTCTTGAACTTGTTGGTTCTGGATATTCTAGCTAACATGTTATCCTGAGGACTCACTGTCCCTGCCTCATGAGTGCTGGGATTATAGGCTGCGGCAGATGCACCTGCCCAGCTTTTATGCAGGTTCTGGGGAGATACTACCTCTGGTCATTGTGCTTAAGCAGCAAGCACTTTATTCATTGAGCTATCTTCCCCAGCCCACTTTCAAAAAACATCTAATAGTGTTTCATGAAGTTAGCTACATATCTACCATTTGATACAGTAAGTCCATCTGTAGGTGTTTTTCAAGAGAAATGGAAACAAAGTCTCATATGGTTGTTGTTGTGTTCATAATAACTCAAACTGAGGGGCTGGAGAGATGGCTCAGAGGTTAAGAGCACCAAGTGCTCTTGCAGAGGACCTGGGTTCGATTCCCAGCACCCACATGGCAGCTAAGAACCATCTTTAACTCTAGTTCCAGGGGAATCCGACTCCCTCTTCTGACCTCTGCAGCATTGCAGAACACGGGTGCACCAACCTACATGCAGACAGTACATTCATATACATAAAATAATAAATAAAAATAACTCAAACTGAAAAGAATGGCAACATCTATAAACAGAAGAGCAGATATTCACTCGTATTAGGAAGGGTTCTGTGGAGGAAGAGAACCTACAGTGTGTATGCATCATAAAGAGGCACTTGGTAGGTTGGTTTACATAAGTAAGTTACATAAGAACCCCATAGTGGCTCAGGCCACAAGCCTGGATGGCCCTGCAGTCCCTACCTAGTGCTGACAGCCAGGAACTCTGAAGAGTCCCTAGGGATTGCCTGTCCATAACTTCCTGTTGGAAGGCCAAAGAAGCTGGAGTTTGGTCTAAGCTGAGACTAGCCAAAACCACACATATACTTGCTTAGAGAGACGTGAAATCCATGCAGTGTTTTTAAGTTGGGCCTCTTTATATCTGGCCTACCACATTGGAAGGTGCTGCTCATTTTGGGGGGAGTCTTCCCCTCCTCAGTTTGTCTTCATTTCCAGGCATGCTCAGAGCTGTGTCTTCTAGGTGACCCTATATCCCATCATGTTGATGACTGACGTCAACCATTGCAAAAAAAAAAAGTGTGGAATAGTCACACCATGGAAGACTACTGAGGAAGGAAAAAGGAACTGGTGGTACTGTGACAAGAGGGAGCATCTCACTGCAGTCAAGCAATATGAACAGAAAGAATTCCATCATAAAAGACTGCACACTGTATGGTTGTATTTATATGGATATTCTTATAGAATAGGTGAAAATGAATCTGTGGTTAAAAAAAAAATCAGAATGGGGTTACCTAATGAAAGTGTGTGTGTGGTCTTCCCAGGAAGGAGTGTTGCAAATGATTCCAGAGAAGCAGAAATATCCTATATTATAGTAAAGTGTTGGTTTATATGAGCCTATCCATCTGTCAAAATTGAAGCATGAAGATTTGTGCATTTCAGTGTCTGTACATTTTTTCTAAAGCTACAAAGAAATGAAATGGAAGGGTGTCAACCAGGAGGAAGAGCTGTAACTGGGGCAGCCACGTGACAATCGCAACAAGGGGACTTGTTACACTTGGCCGTTTGTGTATTGTGGTCATTTCTGATAATTAAAAAAAAAGCAAAGGAAACATATATTATGATTCCACATACTCCAGCTCAGGCCCTGGAAATAATCGGAGACCCCTCCTCCCCACTGAGGACCACGGCCACCAGCACCCGAGTTCTTATTGCCCTCTTGGTCCATTTTGCACTCCTCCTACAAGGACTATAATATCCAAAGTCACCTTGCCAAGAACCGTCTGAAAACGGCACACCCCTGGGCTTAGCTGTCAAGTGAGGAGTTAAGACTCGTCGGTACCGTGTGCAAGGCTCTGACAGTTTTTCCAGGCTGCATCTGACAGCTTTTAACAGATACTTCCTCAAGGTGACCCGCCTTCAGCAGAGTTAGTCTTTCTATCCTCAATGTTGGAAGCAGCTAGGACTGGGAGACTGGCTGGGCTGCTGGGCTGGGGTGGTGAGTGTGTTCTGTTCTGTGGTGGTTGCTCTAGAGAGCCTGTTCTCATAGGTTAGATTAGAAGCAGGACCTTGTGTCTGGGATGTGAGATTTTACCATCTCCTGAGCTGGGACTTTTTCTTGCACCATTTATTAGCAGCGTAATTTCTGGTTTACTCAAGCACCACTGGTGGAAAGGTTTTCATTCCATCCCCATAGGAGAGTAACTCCCCAGCAGGTGACCTCGGGGAACTTCTCAGAACTTGTACAGAAGGGAAAGAGACAGTGTGGCTCCACTGGACCCTGGACTACAGAGTTTGCTTATGAAATTCAAATGTATGCATGGGTGATTGAGGGTTCACTGCAACCCTTTCAGGGGAAAAACAAACCCAGCATCCTAAGTAAAGAGTGAAACAGAGACTCTTGAGAAGCTGCCAAGAAATATTCTGCCTGTAACCTTTTGAACTTGATTCAATATCAGCTTAAGCGATACTAGGGCTTATGAATGATCAGCTCCTTCTTCCCAGTCTTTGGCTTTCTTGGCCCAAGTCCTTCCCTAGCTAATTCCCACTCTGTCTGCAACATAGTTCCATACCTTCTTATTTTTTGCTTATGTCCCAGCAGCCTGCACCAGGATGCCTTTCAACCTATGCTGGCCTGGCCATGCCCCTCCCACATCCCTGCGTCCCCCCCCCCAGGTCTATTCTCTGTTCTACTTTGAAAAAAAAAATACAAAATATCAAACATATAGAGGAAATTTTCTAATACCCAAATTAAGATTCCAGCCAGTCCCACACCACCCGCACCTCTCCCATCTCTGCTGGGAACCAGTTAGCACACCAGCAGCACCTGAGGTCTTTTCTATTTCCATCCTTTGAGGTCAGAGTTGGGCAAACTCAGGAGAAAAGCCCAAGTAAGTTAGACAGACACTCTTCCGCAAGACCCCTGTACCCCAGCGGCTATTTTCATCCCAAGCTGTGCTGTGTAGAGGGACAACTGTCTTCAGAGGTTTGCCTGTGAGGCGGGAGAGCTGATGTATCCTGCCTGCAGCGCTAAGAGGATCCTTATGGGCATTATCAAGAGAGAGAGCAGGAGGAAGCTGACTGGGGTGAGCAGGCCACTGAGCAGACGGCCTTTTATTGTGCCAAACTCTTTCCTTGATTTTTCTGACAGAGTAATACAGAGTCCCGGGCCATGACCTTTTTTAGGCCATTATAGAAGTCGAATTTGGTTCCGTCAGGAGGCATCACCAGCCGGCTTCATCATCACTCCACACGTCAAGTGACCCTGCACAGCACCAGATAGAGACAGATGGACCAGTCCTGTGCCTGCCCAGGCAGCACACAGAAGAGATGAGACAGATGGCAGTACGCGCTGGAATGTGGGCTGTAGTTTTCTTGGACACACCCCTCCCTGAGAGGCATGGAGGATGGCCCAGCAGAGTGCCTTTGTCCATCTTCCGTGACTATAATGGAATACTCAAGACTGGGTAATATGTAAAAGGAGAAGAGGTTTGTTTGGGCACAGGATTCTAGAGTTCGGGAAGTCCTAGATTGAGTGGGCATATCCGCCCAGCTTCTGCTGAGGATCATCTGCTCCAACCCATGGTGTGGAGTGGACAGCAAGTGGGAGTGTACGGGAAAGGCAAGCACAATGGGCAGCCTTAGTATATACTTGCTCCCTGCTAAGCCAGTCCCTCCAGAGTGAGAGCTCTCATGCTCAGAAAGGCACAAATCCATCCAGTTCAACTCCACCCCATCACAGCTTCAGCTGACTACTTGACACAAACCTAGAGTCACTTGGGACCCTCAGCTAAAGACTTTCCCTCATGAGCTTTGCAGGAAAATGGCTGGAGCTAGAAGATATCATGCTGAGTGAAGTAACACAGTCCCCGAAAAACAAACGACGAATGGTATCCCTCATCTGTGGATGCTAGTGCCAATTACCTAGTTGTAAGTATTTCTTGTGCATGGCCCCTTGGGCTTTTGTCCAAGTAGTTGGGAGTGATGCATATTGGAAACAACAACAACAACAGAAAGGACTGCATCAAAGAACTGACTGAAACGGTGAACTTCTGCTCAAAACAGTCAACTTCCCACATGGAGAATTTTGAAAAAGATTGAGAAAGAGATGAAAAGCATGTTTGGCAGAATGCCTGAGCTCTGGTGGGGCGGGGGGATAGGGTGGGGGACACGGGACTAGATTTGAAAAAAAAAATACTTAAAAAAATTAAAAAAAAAAAAGACCCAGATCGGATCAGCCAGTGGCCACGTCTGTGAGGCATAGTCTTGATTGCCTCGCTGTGGGCAGTGCCATCCCTAGGCAGGTAGAGCTGGGCTGTATAGAAAAGGGAGCTGAATAAGCCGGGGAAGCCAGCCAGGAAGCAGCGTTCCTCAGTGGTCTCCCCTTGAGTTCGTGCCTGGACTTCCCTCAGCAATGCACTTGTATGCGATGTGGAAGTAGAAGCCTAATAAGCCTTTTCTTCCCCAAGTGGCTTTTGGTGATGGTGTTTATCACAGCAAGAGAAAGCAAACTAGGACAACCCTCACGGCTCAGACTCCACTCTTCTACCCCCGAGCTAGAGTCTAGGCATGAGTTTTGGTGATCACAAACAAAATCCAAAGCAGAGCACAGACAGATGATGGAGGAAAGTCAGCACTGGGGCTGGGGAGATGGCTCGGTTGGCAACATGATGCCAGGAGACCGTGGGGACTGGAGTTCAGATCCTCAGAACCCCAGGAAGAAGCCTGGCATGGTGGCTGGGGTTCGTAATCGCAGTGTGCAATGTGGGCGGAGATGAAGGCAGCCGGATCCTTTGCTGACCAGAGGGTCTAGCCTAGTCAATGAGTTCTAGGCCAGTAAAAGACCCTGTCTGAAAAAAAAATAATGTAGATGGCACCAGAGGAATAACACCCAAGGCTGACTGACCTCTGGCCTCCACATACATGCATGCCTACGTACACACACACACACACACACACACACACACACACACACACACTGGCCCTGGTGATAATGAAAAGGTGATGCATTAGGCATTAGTCTAAATAAATTGTTGGCTCCTGATCACCCTGTGTGACAGCAGGTACAGCCTGGCAAAGCTTGGCAGGGTCGGGGTGGTCCCTGAACTTGGCAGTTATCTGGGTCTTTGGATGTCCTCTAGGAAAGAGGCCTGTGAAGATCCAGAACATGTCTGAAGCTGTAGACATTGCCAGTGACTGAGCTGCCTTGGAGCCCAGGCTTCAACCCTGGGTTGACACTAGATCCATCGCACTAATGAATCCTGATAGAGGGAGGAGACAGGAGAGAAGAGGACAGTGGCTGTTCGTCCAGGGGTGCTGTCTTGGAACCGTCATTTTCGGGTGAACCTTGCCTAGGCATCTGAACCCTCTGTCACCCAGAGTCTGTTAGTCATGTATGATACTGTCCCTGGTTGGGGGAGGGTGCAGCTGGCTCTAGTGGTACTTTTGCTAGTAGTCAGCAGAATCTGGTGGAGGCATGGAACTGCAAATGTTCCAGAATACAGCAAGCAGCAAAGCGGTCTGGATTGGCCAAGTCAGACAGCCATGCTCCAGCTGCAGCTGTGGTATTCTTAGTCTGCTCAGGGATGCTGGATGAAGTCCTGTTCTTTCTTCACTTCCAGCAGCAGCAGGAAGCGCCTGCTACATGGTAGGTGAGGAGACCAGCATTTTATGTGCTTCATGTTACTGTAGCCACTATCATGGTGGTGCCCTTGTCGCCCCCCGTATCACAGATGAGGAATTGTACGATGAGGAAAGCTGATCTCTAGGGCCTCTCTCAGTGTCCACCCTGGAGGATTCTGGGTCACTAGTTTCTTCACAGATTCAGTTTAATTTATGCAGAGTCTGAGGAAACAGGGCTGAGCCCAGACCATTTTCCAGGCAGGGTCTACCAGATAGTGAGAACATCTTATTACAGAGCACCACTGCATTAATATATAAGCCTGGAGATTGCTGGCAAATTTTGTGTTTATGTGTGTGTGGGGGGTGATCTGGAGCTTTCTGAGGATTTTTTGCAGTTTTCTTTCTTCCCTTCTGGGAACAGTAGTATGGGAGTCTGGTTGTGGCCACTAAGGCCATGGCTTATCACAAGCCTTCTCAGCCAGGTGGGGTGACCCTCATTCTATACCTTCAGAGGGACTGCCCAAGGCTGTTTGGCCTTTTTTGCTGTGAAACACGGTGTTGGTCCTTTTTTTGGCAAATGCACCATCTTCCCATGTTCCACAGAAGTGGAGCTCCTGTTTGTGTATGGATGTGAGTTGTGTCTGGATGAGTATGAACCTCTGAGTCAGTCTGTAATTTCTGAGTATGTGAGAGAGAATATAAGTATGTGTGTTAGTGTGAGTCTATGTGTGTAACTATGTGTGTAAGTGTATGCTGAAAATCTCTGTATGTGTCTTCAGTATGTGAGGGTATGTCTGTATGTAAATATGTGGGACCATGTGTTTCTTTACGTGTGTGTATGAGCGAGTTCCTGGGTATCAATGTGTGTCTGTGAGTCCTGGGTATGTGTATATGAATGTGTCTGTGACAGCAGGAATCTTTGTGTGGGGGAACGTGTATGAGTGGGAAGGTGTGTATACACACAGGGACTCTGGGGAGTTCCCAGTGGGGTTTGCATTAGTGTGTGGAGAAACACGTGAAAGACCACTGGGGAGTGATTGGAGGCTGGGTAGCAGTGACAGACACACAGGGAATGGAGAGGGATGCTTCAGGGGAAGTGTGACGCTGAGTGGAAGGAGAAGGCAGAGCTGAGAAGCCCGGTGCTCACATGACATCAGCAGGGGGCACTGCGTGGCAGAGTCCTAGGTTGCTGCTTCTCAAGACTGCCAGTCCCAGGCACCTGCTAGCCCTAGGAGGGAAGAAGGATTGGCCAGTCATCCAAAACCTAGCCAGGGTATTTAGTATTTATAGGGGTGCTGGGGAGCCCAAGGCCCCCAGAAACTGGAAGAAGGCTGTCCCTAGAGAGGCTGAGCTGCCTTTGTTCCCCCACATCAGGACTAACCTAGGGGCCCCCAAGGCAGAGACTTCCTGGGCCACATGCCATCCAGCCTTCTCGCTGGCATTGTGCCCGCTGATTAGCCATGCAGTTAGGGAGTTCTCACCGGCTTTGTTCTTCTAAAGAACAGCTCTACTACACCTAGTAGGTCGGCTGGAGGTGTCGCCCCTCTTCCAAGCGTTTTCTCACTCTGAGCCCATCCCCCACCTCCCAGCGGTCTGTCTGGAAGATCCCGTGTCATAATCCTGGGTTCTGGCATCAGAGGAGTTGCCATGGGGAACCTCATCATTTCACATTTTGATGATGGGTTCAATGAGGGATAAATGTGAGGAGAGAGGGGAGGGTGTGGGGGGGAGGAAACATGGAATTCGCAGGCTCTCTCTAGGATAAGTGCTTTGGGAGATGGACAGGAAGGGGTAGGAAAAAGGTGCTAGAGTGTCCTGGGCCAGGGGCAAAGTAGCACCAGCTGGTGGTGTGATCTGACACAACAGAATCTTATTCCTCTGTAATCAGAAGTACAAAATCAAGGTTGAAGCAGGTTGGTTCTTGCTGGAGGCTCCCCGGAGGACCCTGTCCACGCTCCCCTCCAGGTCTCCCCTCCCCTGCTGCCCCACCACTGGCACTCCTTGACTTGGAGACACATCACGACATCATTTCATTCCCTGCCTCCACCAGCCTTCCTTCCCCTCTGTGTTTCCTTCCGTTGTTATCTCTTGATACAATGCCCTTCAGACAGGCTCCGAGATGTTTCGGTGGGCAAGAGTGCTTGCAATGCAAACACGAGGACCTGAGTTCAAATTCTCAGCTCCCACGTAAAAACTCTGTAACCCCAATGTTGAAGGGGTGGAGACAGGAAGATCCCAGGAGCACACACACACACACACACACACACACACACACACACCATAGACGCCTCTTCAGGGAGTTTAGAGCCTCACTTAATCTACCATGATCTCATATCATGATCTTCAATCTCAGTGCCCCCTTTCCCAGTAAGGCCACTTCTCCAGGTTCCAGTGGATTGGGACTGGGGCTCATCTCTTTAAAGGTCTGAAATATCTCCCACAGGCTTGTGTGTGTGTGTGTGTGTGTGTGTGTGTGTGTTTTAAATTTTTATTTTACGTGTATGAGCATATTGCCATCGTGTATGTAAGTGACTGAGGAGATCAGAAGATTGGCGTTGGAGCCCCTGGAACTGGTGTTAATGATCAGTTGTTAGACTCCATGTGGGTGCTGGGAATCAAACCCAGGTCCTCTGGAAGAGCAGCCAGTGCTCTTAACCACTGAGCTATCTCCCCAGCCTCCTCCAGGCTCATGTATTTTAATAGCTGGTGGGGCTGTTTTGGGGAGGTTGTGAAACCTTTACAAGGTGGGGGCTAGAGGGAGGAAGTGGGTTGTTGGTGGGTGGGTCTTTGAGAGTTCTAGCAGCTGCTTCATACTCCCATGGCTACACATGGTGCAACCCCTGTCGCCACACCTCCCCCCCCCCAATAAACTCTTCCCCTCTTGTTTCTGTCAGGTGTTCTATCACAGCAAGGAAACAATAACTAATACATTGTGACTCAAGTTATTGTAGCAGGTGAGACACAGTAGTATAGCCGCTGAGCACTGGGGCTGGAGGAGACAGCTCTGGGACAGATTTGACACTGCACTTACAAGGATGCATGTTCTGTCTCCAGAGGCCATGTTATAGGGACATCTCTGCAAGCGGAATGGCTGGGTAGGCCCCTGGCTCTTTTGTTTCCTGGCCGTGGGAATGGGGGACACAGTGATCCTGTCAGCCCTTTTCTAGGCTGTCATCTAGGATGACACTGGTTTCTTCCTGTACTGCCGGGCAACAGATAGGTTAAGTTTCAAGAGGCTCTTTGAACAGCACTCAGACCACCATGAATTATGTTGTGTGAACACTTGCTGTGGCTGATAACTAGGTTTCACTTGTTACTCATCCAAAGAAAAGGGAACTGTACACTGCAGAAAAATCCCAGAGGATGATGGGTGGATAGAGACCTTAGCCCTTAACTCTGGGGAGCCAGATTATTTCTTAAGGATCGTTTTTAGTGTGTGTGTGTGTGTGTGTGTGTGTGTGTGTGTGTGTATGTCAGGCCAAGGGGCATGAGTGTGGAGGTCAGAAGACATCTTTCTTGAGTCAGTTCTCTCCTAGTTGGGGCTCTGGGGATTGAACTCAGGTCATCAGGTTTGTGTAGCAAGTGCTTTTACCTTCTGAGCCATCTTACCGACCAACCCCCAGTTTCTCAAGTTTCTATCCATTCCATTCACATAAAAAAATTCTCCCACCTAGCTGGGAATGGTGGAACACACCTTTAATCCCAGCACTCAGGAGGAAGAGGCAGGAGGATCTCTGTGAGTTCAAGGCCAGCCTGGTCTACATAAGAAGTTCCAGGACAGCTGGGGTTACAGGGAGACTTTGTCTCGAAAAGACAAAAAAAAAAAATCTCCCTATCTTTGGAAAAATAAATATAGGTCAATGTGTTTTTCCTGTAAGTTCATCCTCTCCACCCTCAGTTATTACTAGCTTTTTCCTATCTAAAAGGACTGACTTTCATTTGGAGATTTTGGCCTCCATGCTCAGCATAAAGTGTGTCCCATGGTCTGATGACATCATAGAAACAGTGGACATATCTGTGTTCAAATGTGCTCCAGTGGCAAAATGGAAATGGTTCTTCTGCCAGCCCCCATTTTTGGGAGCTTCTCTTACTATGGATCCCAAAGTGTGGGGACCTCTCCTTTGAAGCTCACTGGAGAGTCTCACATAATCTCAACTCTCTTCTCATTTTGCAAAGAATGGCACCAGCATGCCAGATAGTTCTATGACTGGGCCATCCCGTACACAACTGCCTGGAAATGATGGAACTGGGCTTTTCAGGAAAAGCCTGTGTCACCCAGGAGACTGAACTCCATTGCCCTCTGACCAGCCCATAACAGCATTATTTCAATTATTTTTTCTCAATGCTGGGGATTGACTCCAGGATGTCACCCATGCTAGACAAGTGTTCAGTCTTCCACACAAGTCTGAAATCTGAAATCGCCTCTGCTCCTAGAAGCCCTCTTTGCCAAAGCCCGCCGTAACTTTCTTCTGTGTGCCTCACGCCAAGGGCTCCCGCCTATGCCCAGTTAGCTTGAATGATTTTCAAGTTCCATGGCTTTCTGGTTCCTGGAAGATGAAGCTCCCTGTATTCCCCTCCAGGAGTGAAGGATTGGGACCACCTGAGTTTCCCTGCGGCCTTCCCTGACTGATGTTCCCAGAAGAAGCCCTCTGCACTGGCTCTGGCAATGCACTCGCGGTGCACAGCAGCCTTCCATCCAAAGCAAGCCCGTGGTGGCTTCCTCTTCAGGGAGTTAGTACATATCGATCTCAAAGGACCCACTGTCGTCCCCTGCCCCCACCTTGTAGATGCTGATGATTCTGAGGAAACAGAGTGTATTAGTTACTTTTCTGTTGCTGTGACAAAACACCATGGCACAGGCAACTTCTAGAAGGAAGAGTGTATTTAGGCTTACAGTTCCAGAGCGATAAGAGTTTATCAAAGGGGTTGGGGGGTGGGGCAGGTCATGACAAGAGACACCTGAAGTCAAAAGCCGAGTGCTCAGTTTCAAGAAGGCACCAGAAGCACAGAGAGAAGCTGGAAATGGGGCTAGGCTTAAGAACTCTCGACCCCACCGCCCCCAACCCATGACCTGCTTCCTCCAGCAAGCCCACACCTTCTAAACCTCTACAAGCAGAGCCAGGTTTTCAAATACTTGCAGGCATTCTCACTTGGACCATCACACAGATTCTCAGGCACAGGGCGGACTGGGATTCCAGCTCCAGGATCGGCTTGGGCAGCATTACAGGGAACTGGGGAGGTCTCTCTTGCGATGATCCCTGGCTTCCCATCTTACAGATGAGAAGACTAAAGACCCCAAAGTGAGGTTGCTCCTAGATTCCGGATGTTTGACCGTCCCTATGTCACCCACCTAGGCTGCTTGTGAGGCTGCAGGTCCATTCAGTGATAGCTTCGTGGGGGCCTAGGAGACAATCTGGCAAGGAACAAGAACATTGGGCTGCACAGTCTTGAGGGCCAACTCATCTGTAAATTCAATCAATGAATATTTGATGGTATTTACTAGGTGTGGGCATGTGGGGCCACATCAGTGAATAAAACAGATAAATATCCCTGCACTGATGGGGTGCACATTCTAGGAAGAGAAGGAAGATGGGCACTAAATAGCAGACAGACGAGGAAGGAAATTACAGGTTGGAAGGAGATAAGTGCTCTGGAGAAGAGAGAAAGCAGCCAGAAAATTGAGATAGGAGTACCTGGAAGGGGTGAAATGGGTCACAGCAGAGTGCTTTCTCACCGAAGCATCCCGTGGAGTCTTAAAGAGGAAGCAGCCTTTCCTTCACTCTGGTGACGTCAGTCCCCTCTGACACCCTCCCCCCCCCAGCCTCTGATTACAGAAGATGGTCCTTTGGATCCATCCCTAGACACAAGGAGGCTGCAGCAAGCAGGCTGTCCCTGGGGCACCAGCAGCCATATCCCCCTAGCAACTAAAGGACGACTGTGGGACCCTGAGCTAGGCCTGCACGGTGTGCCACAGTGCCCTCAACAGACCCGAGAGCGCAGGCGTAGGCTGAGGTGTTGGCAAACAGCTGGCTTGAACAGGATGCTGTCCAGATGGCCGTGTTCTCTCTCTCTTTTGGAAACACCTTCCTTACTTGACCTCCAGGGCCTCCCAGGTTCCTGGGGCACCACTTCGCCCCTGGATGCATTTCTGGCTCTCCTTGTCTGCCGTCTTCAGACGCAGGACAGCCTTGGGACTCGGTCCGTCCACAGCTTCTCTGCCAGCTGTGCACACATTCATCCATTCTTGTGCCTTTAAATACCATTTAGAAGCTAAAGACTCTTAAGTTTTATCTCCAGCATGGACTTTACGTTGGCCTTGCACTCGTTCGTCCAACTGCCTGCTCCATAGCTCCACTGAGAGAGCCGATAGGAAGTGGGTGCTGCAAAAACACCCCACTTACATGTCTTGTGGTGGAAACCACAGAGATCGACACCCCGAAATCTCCCCCTAGCCCCACCCTGGTGGCAGCAGAAGTGATGCATCCTGTGCTTCTCCCAGGTTTGGAGTCTGCGGGTAGAGGAGGGGAGGATGGAGCCAGGGCAGGCTATTCCTGTGGCGTACTGAATGTTCTTAAGGGGAGGGGGGACCTTAGCTCCAGGACTCCCTGTTGGTTTAGTGAGCCATTCTTAGACTGTGCCTTTCTGCCACAAGCCCAAGAGGCCAAGAATCCAAGAGCCTTTGAGGCCCTAGAAATCAGGGTACATTTCCAATCTAGACCTCTCTCTGTTCTTTCACAGATCCAAATAAACACAATATGTACTAGTTACTTTTCTTGTGGCTGTGACTGAATACTTGACAGAAGTATTTGAGGAAAGAAGGGATTACTTTGACTCATAGTTTGAGGGTGCAGTATACCATGGTGAAGATGTTCTGCAGGGAGCACGAGGTGGCTGGCCATGTTGGATCCACAGTCAGGAGGCAGAGAGCAATCAATGTGGATGCTCAGCTCATACCTTTTTTTTTTTTGGTATTTTTGAGACAGGGTCTCCCTTTAGTCCCAGCTGGCCTGGAGCCCACTCTGTAGACCAGGCTGGCCTTGAACTCACAGAGATCCACCTGACCTTTTTTTTTTTTTTGGTATTTTTGAGACAGGGTCTCCCTTTAGTCCCAGCTGGCCTGGAGCCCACTCTGTAGACCAGGCTGGCCTTGAACTCACAGAGATCCACCTGACCTTTTTTTTTTTTTGGTATTTTTGAGACAGGGTCTCCCTTTAGTCCCAGCTGGCCTGGAGCCCACTCTGTAGACCAGGCTGGCCTTGAACTCACAGAGATCCACCTGGCTCCGCCTTCCGAGTGCTGGGATTAAAGGTGTGCACCACCACACCCGGCTAAACTTTCTCCTTTTTAGTCAGTCTGGAAAGCCAGCACATGAGATGGTGCTGCCCACGTTCAGGGTGAGTCTTCCCTCCTCCGTTACAGCTCTCAGCAAATGAACCTCACAGACACTCCCAGAGGGGCTCCCTGGTGATTCCAAATCCCAGTCAGGTTAAGAGTAAGTATTAAGGGGCTGGAGAGATGGTGTCACACACAGTGATACTTCATATTTCATCTCTTCAAAGTGGATCTACCCAGAAGGCCCTCCCCTCAGGGAGCCTCCATCTCCCCTGTTCTCCACCACCTCCATAAATGGCAGTGGCTGTTTCAGGTTTTCAGACGGAAAAACACCAGCATCACTGTGGAGCTTCCATCTATTCCCCCAGCAGAAAGTCCCTTGGCTCCCAGCCCAGAAGGTAATCGAAGTGGGCCTCTCCCTACATGGCTCCCACCATAGCCCAAGCCCCTGCATATCCCACCAGACTCAGCACATCCTCTAGCCCGCTTCCTCCTCTCCTACTGTCCTGGCCCCCTCAAGGCCTAGGAACCCTTTCTAAGTGTCAGCCTGCTGCCCACCGGTTCCCAAGTCAGTCAGCGCAAGAGCCCACACCTAACCAAGTCCACAAGCTTGTCCCATCCCTGTCCCCTCTCCTCACAGCGCAGCTGCTCTGTGCAGGACTCACTGTTTCTGCTCATCTCCTCTAACCCCATCTCAGTTTGCATCTCTGTTTCTGTAATAAAACACTGACTAAAATCAACCTGGGGAAGGAAGGGGTTTATTTGGCTTACAGGTTATAGACCATCCATTGTCCAGGGCAGCAAAGGCAGGAGTCCGACTCAAGCCAGGCCCTGAAGCAGAAGCCATGGAAGAATGCTGCTTACGTGGCTTGTTCACCCTGGTTGGCTCAGCCACTTACCTCATGCAGCCCAAGCCCCACCTGCCTAGAGATGGCACCACCTACAGTGGTCGGGGCCCTCCCACATCAAGTAACAATTTAAAGAATGTCTTATGGACAAGCCCACAGGCCAGTCTGATGGAGACAATTCCTCAACTGAGGTTCCCTCTTCCCAGATGACTCTAGTTTGTGTCCAGTTGACAATCCCTAACCAGCATGCACCCCTCGTCCACCCATGACAACTCTCCACTCTCCTTCCACCCTCTGCCCAAGTTGCCTTCTTCTCTGGTGTCTCCTGAACAGCCCAATATGGGACACTTCGTTTTTCTTCCCAGACAACTGGATGTGGATTCTGTTGTTATTATTCATTTTGTCTTATGTTTTCGACATAGGTGATCTCTATGTAGTCTGTGATCTTCCTGTCCCAGCCTCCTGAGCACTGGGATCACAAGTGTGTTTATTACAGCAAGTAGTTGGTTCTGCCACCTCCTGTGGGAATGAGTTTTATAAAATAGATGTGATCTAGACTAGTGACTTTTAATTTACCCCAGCAAAACCATGTGCTCTTGTGTCTTATGAACTGGCCATCTGATTTTATTTTCTGAGAACCTCCATTTGGTACTCCCCCCCTCCCCCAAAAAATAATGAATGTGAGTATGCTTGAGAATTAACATATCCAAGTGCTGAAAGGCATCACCCATCTCTACTGGATTAGTGAGAGTTGAAAAGGACTCCTGACCTTTGGTGAAAGAGATATTCTACAATTAGGGATGAAAAGACAGGATGGTTTATTAAGATAAGGGTGGAGGCAAAATTGTGCTTCCTTTATTGAAGCTGGAGAAACCATTTTGAATAAAATCATGGGGGGGTGGGGCTGACTCAAGGACACAGTTCCAGGGATAAAGTTCGAACAAGACAGGTCTATCATCACAGTCCCATGAGACAGACAGTTCTAAGAGATATCTGGGAATGTTCTCTGAGTTTGGGACCACTTTTAAAAACTAAATAAGTCAGGCTTTTTGTTCAGGTAATTGTAATGTTGGCGTGGTAGTACCGCAGCCGTATTCATACCACTGGAAGGGCAGCTCTCTGGAGGTAGCATGCAGCTCTGTTCACCACTCCAGCCCAGGCCTATACAGCCAATACGCTCAGTAAGTATTTGTTGACTGAGCGAAGAATGAAGCCACCTGTCAAAGCACCTGACGCAATGGTATTTGATAAATACTGGCTTTATGAAATTTTGACTGTTTATATTTCATAAGATTCAGAAACTTGCAGAACAGAAAAGGGAAAAAAAATCCTATAATCCTATTGGTGAGCTGCTCCAGGTTGGCTTTTGGAGAAAGACAAAAATAATATATGCAGAGAGAAAATCCCATTCGGTACCAAAAAAATATAGAAGAAAAAGAAAGCCTTTTACTACCAGCTCCTGCACTGCCTTGGGCTACCCCAAAAGGGGACCGGTGTGGGCTGAAAAGGAGCTCATCCTGACTAAGCTGGGGACAGCTATTGGGAGGTTAGTGTGCTGACAGGACACTGTGTGGACCTCTGTGCAGGAGGCAGGCCCCATTTGGCCCAACACAAAATTGTAAATTTACTTAAAACATTATGAATTTTACTTGTGATTTTTTTTTTGTAACTTGACTGTGAAGTGTGAACTTTGTAAATGGTAAGATTATGTCACAACATCAAAAGGTCAGACACCATTACACAAGCCCCAGTAGAAAGTCTAACGTATACTCTGCATGTCAGGAGTTGTAATTCCGGTCTTTCCCACCCTTTTCTCTACCTCCCTTGATTTACCCCCCCATCCCCCCCCCCCCCCCCCCCCCCCCCCGGCCTCCTTTCAGCATTTTTCCCATTCCAGAGCCTTGCCATGTGCTGTTCTCTCCTTGCTTGGCCAACTCTGTCTTCCCTGTTCAGTTCCAGCTCACAAGACCTGAAGGAGTGTCAGAGTCACAGGGGAAGCCACAGGAAGGTGGCTGTATCCCCAGAGTTCTGAGATAGTAGCTCTGACCAACTCTGTCTTTCCTGTTCAGTCCCAGCTCACAAGACCTGAAGGAGTGTCACAGGGGAAGCCACAGGAAGGTGGCTGTGTCCCCAGAGTTCTGAGATAGTAGCTCTGGGTGCTAGGGGTGCATCTCTTACCATATTTCTTGATGGTACTGCTGCTGCAGCAGCTGCTGAGACCCCAGTTTCAGAACCACTGATAGAATGTTGCTTCTTTAAGATGCATCTCCACAGCTTCCACTCCCACTTGTTCCTAAATTTAGTCTTTCTGTAGCCCCCATCCTATGCTTTTCTTTATGCCACACATCACCATTTCAACTAGTTCATTTGTGTTTAATGATGATCTTTGAATCTATATTACACAGGATTGAACCTGCTTGCTCCAGGTCATCCTCTCCTGGGTAAAATAACAATGAAAGCCAATGAATAGATTCTGTATGAAGATGGTGTCTGTCATCAGTAGAAGGGACAAAATTAACATTAGTTAAATATAAAAAATTTTGTTGTACTATACCAAAAACTTCCAGAATGAAAACTGGCAGAGGCTGCCATTGACTGAGCACTGTGTACCAGGCAACATATGTGGGCAGGATCAATGAGTGTTTTATTTATTTATCTATCCCCAGTGCCTGTTCCATAAAAAAATAAATTAACGTATGAAGAGACTTCCATGTTCACAAATTCCAAATCCTCAGATTTGAACCACTGCAAGTCTAGAATATTCAGAAAAAAATTGCGTTTGTACTGAAGATAAGATTATTCCACTTTTACCCTCTAAACAATACAGTGTAACAATAATTTAAATAGAACTAGTGTTAGATTAGTGAGCAATCTGTAGATGATTTAAAGAACACAGAAAAATGGGTGAAGGCTCATTGTACACAAGGGACCTGAGCACTGGTACAGATGGGGCTTGAGCATGGTAAGCAAGGGTTTTGAAGCTTGTACATCAGAGACTTCAGAATTGGTATTTAAGGAACTTAAGCACATTACACAAGGGTTTTGAACAGTAATCATAAAGGTCTTTACAATTGGTGCACAAGATATGTGTATACTGGTACAGTAGGGACTTCAACATTGGCATATAAGAACCTTGAACATCCGAACATAAGGATTTGAACATTGGTAGTAGAGGGATATCAACATTACTACATAAGCAACTTGAGCTTCAAATAACACAAGTTATTTGAAAGGTCTGAGAATTTCTAGACAAGGACCTGTACATTGGCACATAGGAATTTAAACATTGTTTCATAAAGGCCTTGAGCCTTTAGTACATAATTCAGTAAGCACTGGTACACAAGGTATTGAATATTGTACACGAGGGATTTGAACACTGATACATAAGCGCCTTGATCATTCTTACATAAGTCTTAAGCATTAGAACAAGAAAGACTTGAAATTGGTACAAAAGAGACTTGAACGTGAACATTTAAAGGCTTTGAACAAACTTACATAAGGATGTGGCCATCAGGATCTGAGATCTCCTGAGGCCAGGGGAAGCACAGGTACTGGGGTGCAGGCTAAAAAAGCCCCCCCCCCAACTGGGATTACGAAGGCATCTGAAGGAGACAAGCAAAGCACGCCTTCAACACAGTGAAGAAGCATTTAGGACTCACATTGGAATACAGGCAAGGAGAAGCCCATATGCCCGAACACGAAGAAGAGACAACACGGGAAAGGGGCAGGATAATCCCACACCAAGCTGTACCAACCCTATGGAAGATTCCTACAGTGGGATCCCTCTGGTGATGCCCCAGGACACAGATATCAGAAACACAATTGGGAACATATCTAAAGAAGTACAAGATTATAAAGAGCAAATCAAATAACTGAGAAAAGAGAATGAAGAACTCAAGGAGGACCTAGAGAGAGAGAATGACAAACTCCGGAAGGAAGTAGAAACACAGAAAAGATCCCATGCTGAAAAAGATAAGGAAACCAACCATCAAAGCAAAGAGCTACAGGAAGAGATTAAGAAGCTCCAAAAAGAAGTAGAAATACTAAAGAAATCAGAAGAGGAAATGAAAAAGGAAATCAAAAACTCATCCAATCAAGAGGAAAGGAATGGAAAAAGCCTCAGAAGCAGAATGGAGGAAGCAGAACAAAGAATATCAGACCTGGAAGATAACACAAAACAACTAAAAACCTCAAGAAAAGATTATGAAAAATTTAAAA
>VZQC01007234.1:1417271-1512791 GCA_009823505.1 Rhizomys pruinosus
TCCGCGGCATTGCACGACACGGGTGCACAGACTTGCATGCAGACAATACATTCGTACACATACAGAAATAAAAAATTAATTAAAAAAAAAAAACTCACTAAGCCTGCCCCCCAACAACATACTTCCTCCAGCACGACCACACCTTCTAAGACCTCCAAAAACAGTGCCACCAACTGGAGACAAATGTCTGAATACTTACAGCCTATGCGGGACACTCATTCAAACCACCACAATACCTGAGCATTAATAAGCAAGTGACTTGATCATTGGCACAGAAGAGATTTGAACATAAAAAGCATTGTTACTCAAGAAACTTGAATATTAGCACATAAGAGTTTGTATATTGTTTCACAGGAGACTGAAGCCTTCGTACATAAATGAGCATGGTTACACAAAGTATTAAACACTGTACACAGGGGCTGAAGTGATGGCCTGGAAGTTCAGAGCACTGACTGCTCTTGCAGAAGATCCAGGTTCGATTGTCAGCACTCAGATGATGGCTAACAACTGTAACTCCAGTTCCGGGAATCTGATGCCTTCTTCTGACCTCTATGGGCATTGCACAACATGGGTGCACTTACATACATGCAGGCAATATACTCACACACATAAAATAAAAATAATAAATAAAATATTTTAGACATTGTATACAAGGAATTTGAACATTGGTATTAAAAAATATGAATATTGATATGTAAGGAATTTGAATATTGGGATACAAAGAACTGAAATATTATACATTAAATATTATACATTAAATATCATTGGTACATAAAATTCTTGAGTGATGGTACATAGTAATTTGAGTATTGGTACATGAAGCACTGAGTGATACAGAGAGGACATGAATATCAGTACGTAAGGAATTGAAACTTTGGTACATAAAGGCCTGGAATAGTGGCATATAATATTTCTGCATCTTTCTCTGAGTCTTTCCAGAGTTTTTTTTTTCAGTTCTTTTGTTGTTGTTCTCTCCAACTTGTATTGCTACAGTATATATACATATATACATAGTTAAATATATATATATATATATATATATATATATATATATACACACATACATACACATATCACTTGAATTGGAAGATTTTTTCCTAAAAGATGTCAGGTTTTCCTTAAGGAAGTGCTCGTAGGTTCCTCCTTGGCAATCCCAAACGACCATCAGTCTTGCACTTTTGCTCCACATTGGGGTCTTTCCCTCCCATAGTCCCCCAAATGAAGTCCAGTAAGCACATATCCTGTCTTGATCCCTCTATACTGGCCTCCTTGATACAGCCCAGGTAGTCCAACTACACAAGGGATTTGAGCATTGTTACATATGGTATTTGAACATTGGTACATAAGGGACCTTACATTTTTTTATTTATTATATTTTATGTGTATGAGTATACTGTCTGCATGTAGGTTGGTGTACCCGTGTCTTGCAATGCTGTGGAGGTCAGAAGAGGGCATCAGATTCCTCTGGAACAGGAGTTAAAGACGGTTCTTAACTACCATGTGGGTGCTGGGAATCGAACCCAGGTCCTCTGCAAGAGCAGTCAGTGCTCTTAACTGCTGAGCCATCTCTCCAGCCCCACATAAGGGACTTTAAAGTGGTACATATAGTATTTGAACATTGACATATAAGTTACTTGAACTGTGGTCCACAACATACTTGAGCATTAGTAGACAAAGAGACTTGATCATTGGTACAAACGGGAATTGAACATTGGTATGTATGAGGTCTTAGCATTGTTACTCAAGAAAGTTGAACATTGATACATGAGGGATTTGAACATTTGTTCATAAAGCTCTTGAGTATTGGTAGAAAAAGGAATGAGGATTAGTACCCAGGATTGGATACTGTACACAAGGAGTTTAAATATTGGTACATAAAGGACTTAAAATTGGTACATAGAGAGCTTTGTATTAGTACATAAGAGAACTGGACATTAGTACATGTGAGCTCCAGCATTGGTACAAGTTACTGAACAGTGTATGTAAGGGATTTGGACATTGGTACATAAAGGGACTTGAACATTGGTACATAAGAGTCTTTAGCATAAGTACACAAAGTACTTGTATACTTGTATACATGGAACTTTGTGCATAGGTACACAAAGGACATGAACTTTGGTACATAAGGGCCCTGAGCATACTTATATAAGGATTTAAGTATCCATGCAAGTTGGGATTTCAGCATTGGTACACACAGGGCTTGAATACTGGTACATAAGGAATTTGAACATTGGCACAATAGGGAATTTAAATATTGGTTCACAAGGGACTTGAGTCTTTGTATATAAGAGAACGAGCAGTGGTATAACAAGGTATTGAATATTGTACACAAGGGATTTGAACATTGGTACAATAGGGATTTGAGTATTGGTACATAAGTTACTTGAGCATTGTTGCTGAACTCCTCCTCTTTAGATACTCAAGGACAACTGTATACATTTTTCCTGCCTATGATACTGGCAGTCCATCCTAGTGTTAGTGTGAGGTGCCCATCTCCACTTGGGGTGGGAAGCTGGGATCTTTCTGGAAACTGCCCTGGTCTAACCTCCCCAGGATGATTGACAAGGTCCCTGGGAATTCTGAGTTTCTTTCTCCCAGCAGAGGCCACCTGGAAAGACAGATCTGATCACTTCTATAAAATAATAATAACAAAGAAAAGAAAGAGGGCTCTGAGGCAGCCTTATTCCTATTAAATACAAAGCAGAGAATAACAGGAAGATCAAAGCCAGGCTGAAAAGAAACAGAATATAAATAAAAAAGGGAGGGACAGAGAGGTGGGATGGGAGGAAGTAGAGAAAGAAAATGAAGGGGGAGGGGATTGTCCGCATTGAAAATTGGCTCTTCTTTTCCTAGGCGTCCTCGGACTACCCGCCAAATCAATTGATTACATCTGTAGGCAGAGTTGCCTTTTTATTTCACACCAATTTTCACAGGCAGAGTAAGATAAAAATGGAAGGGACGAACTGAATGCGGAAGATGATTGAATGTTGGTGTAAAAGGCAAGGAGGCGGGGTGGGGGGTGGGGGGGCGGGGTCACGTGGCCACAGCGGACAGTAGGGGAGTGTAGTTGGAGTCATGTGGCTTTCCACCGTCTCATTACCATTTTCTTTATGTTCTTTGAAATCCTGTGTCTCCTATGTCCAGGGATCTTCTGGTGACAACCCACCCTGGCCCCTGAGGTGGCCTTCACCTTTCTCTGTTGCTGCACTGGGGCCTCTCAGCATCCCGGACTTAGGGGTCTGAGGACTGGGTAATCAGTGAGGATCTCAGGCCCAAAGCGGCTGAGGACTCACTGTGTAACATTCTCTCAGCCTCTTCTGCTCCTGGAGCCTCGTGAAGGGAGGCTAACCATTGACTTAGCACTGATGCCACGGAGCACTGACAGGTGAGAATTCTGAGATATGGGGTTGAACACCCAGGCCTAGGAACAGGCCTCTTAGTCTCAGCAAGCAAAATCCACGTGCTACAAAGGAAAAGCAACGAGCCCTTATTAGAAGGTGTGTTCCATCACGGGCCAGCCTGGGTAGTTACTTGATGTGCTGCCGTGCCCTGGAAGGTTCCTTTGCCCAGGTGGCCCTCTGAGCCATCTTCAAAGGCCGGTAGCAATTCTAGGGCTCTACTTCCTAGAAAGCCTTGGGTCTAAGGGAACCATCTAGGAAGTTTGGCAAAGACGCCCTGTTGTAAAGCTCTTCTGTAAAGAACAGGCTTCCAGGCTCCTAGACGCTCTTGGCTTTAGTTATGCCATTCTGTCCCCTATCAATCACCTTAGCAGTTACCTCAACCCCTACAACTACCTACCATCTAAAGCATTCTGTGTAGCAAACAGTGGTCCAACTGCAGGCTCAACATACCTAGCAACCCTACAACTGTTAACTGCAAAGATCCCGATACCCCCTTTGGCCTTTCTTCTTCAGGGATTCTGGTGTAATTCATCCTACTTATTATCACGAGCCAAACCTCTTCTAAAACTCCCCAAGACAGCTCCCTGGGATGGCTTATTCATAACTTGTCAATTCTCAGCCTGGTCAACACCTTTAAAACAATACATTTCATCTTTTACTGAAAAATAGTGTGTTCTTAATATCCCTGGACAATGGTCACTACTGGCCACAAGTGGTACCTTTGATTTCAAATTTTCAGAGAGATTTCAAAAGCTTCCAACACAATGGATAATGGTCTGATGTCCTACATATCCAAGCCCTTGCTTACTTCTGTTCTTGGGGAACCTCTTCCCTGAAACCCAAAGCTTCCCAAGAAGGTGTACCCAGATCTCGTCTTCTGACTTTGATGAACTGCCTCTGCCCCTGTTAACCGGCCCCTTCACTCTCCTTCTACCCTTCCCCCAGCCGCCCTACTCCAAAACTCACCCTCCCTTCCCCTCGTCCTAACAGATCCCACTTTCACATCCCTCCCTTTTTGACTCCCCTTCATCCCCCCATACTGTCCTCCTTCTGACAGAAGCGGCCAGCCCTTGAGGCTATAACATGTTTATGTTCCTTTTCCTCTCACAGATTTCTCTCAGATCAAAAATGTGGACGCGCCTGTGCTTCTGACCCCCATACTTACCGAAAGGAATTCCAATAACTTACCCAATCCTTCAACCTAACATGATAGGACATCTCCGCCATCCTTTTTACCACCCTGTCTCCTGAGAACCACGAATGCGTTTGGATGGCAGCTCAGACCCATGCAGACACCCTTCACAATCAGGGTCAGGCCCACGATCCAATTGGGGGCAATTGGCATTCCTTGTACTGATTCTAACTGAGACTACCAGGCCACCTCAGGTAGCCTCCAAAAAAGGGGTTACAGGGTCATTTGAAAAAACACCCTTAAATCTGTCAATTATGAAAAAAAAAATAAAAGAGAATACCCAAGGACCAAAAGAGAACCCATCTCTATTTCTCACCTTTCAGAGGCCGTGACGGAATATACTGTCACCAGACTCAGATAAGGAGCAATTGTATTCATAGCCGTACTTTATCTCACAATCTGCCCCAGGTATCTAAACCCCCCAGAGGCTTGAAGATGGCCCTCAGAAGCCTCAACTGGACCTAATTAAAGCATCCTTCATGGCCCTTAGTAATAGAGAGGAGGAAGAAAGTAGCCAGAATTAAAAACGGACCAGGACAAATACCAGATGCTGACAGCAGCCCTATGACAGGGTCCAACCTGAGGGAGTATGAACTGGCCAGCCTGGGGCCTGCTTCAAATGAAACAAACAAGATGACTAGGTAAGATTCTGTTCCAGGCTGGAGAGATGGCCTAGCGGTTAAGAGCGCCGACTGCTCTTGCAGAGGACCCGGGTTTGATCCCCAGCACCCACATAGTGGCTGAGAACCGTCTTTGACTCCAGTCCCAGGGGAATCTGACACCCTCTTCTGACCTCCAAGGCATTGCACTACCCGGGTGCACAGACCTACATTCAGACAGTACATTAATACACACCATCTCCCTGCATCTGCTTCATCTGTGGGAAGTCAGATTGTGTTCAAGAAGACCCAGATTCCCATTCTCTTGTGTCCAAGTTCAACAGGTCCCAGATGTCTGACTCAGGTGCACTGTGCTCCCCCACCAATCACAGCTATGGAACCAATGTAATGCTGTCACATTGTTGGTAAGCCTGTTTGGTTCCTATTTGATATAAGGGCTACTTATTCAGCCTTGACAGGACATTCTGGATCCCTCCAGGAGTCCTCTATCTCTAGAGTGGCAGTAGATCGGATACCTTCCCAATCAAAACAGACAGGTCCAGTGTTATGTAATACATCTGACCACCCTTGCGCATGCTCATTTTTGGTGGTTCCATGTCACTCAACACTCCTTCTAGATCAAGATGTCTTTTTCAAATTCCATAACTCAGTGAGCTTCAGCCCACATAGCTCAGCCTCCTCTACCCTTCTCGATGCTGATACCCTTCTCCTCTGATCACCAACCTCTAATCCTCAGTTGACCCTTAAGTTTGGGACACTTCAAGTCCCATGGTTCCCACTATTGTGAACCCATTCTAATTAGGCTTCAGGATCTCTCTATTTTCTTTCCATTAGCCCTAATAACCCTTATGATGTGCTGGCCCACAAGTTCTGGAATCTATCACCTCTGGGCTCCGAAAGGCACACATTGCTGCTCCTCCAGTTCTCTTCCTAACACTGCTCTCCTTGGAATTCATGAACCCAACTCCTTGTACTAAATGGTCCACAGCTTCAGACTCATTGATCAGGGCAATCCTCCCCATACATCAATTTGTCCCCAACACCTACCCCCTCCTATCCTATAGCCCACCCTCAATGAGTCATTTCTATGTCTATATTAGTTCTTTTTCTGTTGCTGTGATAAGATGCCATGACCAAAGGCAACTTATGCCCAGAAGAGCTTCTTTGGGCTTGTCATTGCAGATCAATAAGAGTCCATTGTGGCAGGGAGGTGTGGCGGAGGCTGGAGCTGAGACCTCATGTGTTCAACAGCAAGCATGAAGAAGACTGAGAGAGCTGGGGGTATGGTTATGCTCAAAGCCTGCTCCCACCGGCATGCTTTCTCCAGCCAGGCTTCTATCGATTCCATGACCTTCCAAACAGCACCACCAAGTCAACCAAGTGTTCAAATATTTGAGCCTGCGGGGCACATTTCTCATTCAAACCACCACAATGTTTTTCATCTAAAAGGTGCCTTCTTTACTGTACCTGCCTGCCAAGGCCTCATCTCTTTCACCTGGACTTATCCCTACTCTCAAATCAGCACCCACCTTACCTAGACAGTTATGGGTTCAGGGACAGTCCACACTTCTTAAGAGAAGCTTTCTCCAAAGATCTCTCCAATATTTGGATGAACATCTATGGAATCTTTCCTCTGATTTTTCTGTCACACACTACCCAATTCCTTCTTCTCAACTATGTCTCCTCCTCCAAAGTACAAGTAGAAACTTCCAAAGTTACCTATTTAGATCTCTCTCTCTCCTCTCCTCTTCCTCCCTCCTTCCCTCCCTCCTTCCCTTTCCATTTTAAGGATCCCATCAAAGCCTCTCACTACCCCAAACTCAAAACTCACAGATTACTTTATAATCAAATACCCAGTTTAAGACTTCTTGTAAAACCTCTCTACCTAAACTCCAGGGGATCTCCCTCTGAACCTCTGGATGCCTCTCAGCTTATCCAACTCTCATACTCCAAGCTCAAGGAGGCCCTCATGGCTTCCCTGCCCTAGATACCCTAAGTCCCTCAAAGCCTTTCACCCTCGTTGTTCATCCTACTGAAAACCTTGCCCTAGGACTACTTTACCAATTCTATAGCAACTCTCTCAGTGTGGTGGCAAATCTGTCAAAACAATAGACATGGTAAGTCAAGGTTGGTCTCCATCCCTTAAAGACCATTCCTGACAGCAGAGGCCGTAACACTTACATTCTACCAGCTGATCACTACTTCTTCCTCTAACCTTCATGAACACATCAGCTGCCACTCCTCTCTTTCCTTCTCCCCCTCCCAGATACAGCAACTTCATGGGCTCTTCTCTAGTAACCCCCTTCTTTCCTTTGAGAGTTGCAAGACTCTGAACTTGGCCACCCTGCCCCCTTGACTCAGACCCTCCACGGAATTGTCACTCCTATAAATATAACCTTGATTCCATATTACCCTCAGTCCAGCGCCTTTCTGATATCCCCACAACCCACTTTCTTCTCTCTTGCCCATCTTCACAGACACACAGTTCTCCTATACAACACAGGAGACCCAAATTCTTCCTCGTCAGGGAGCACCTAGAGCAAAATGGTTTCTTCTTGACCCCTGCCTAGTCTTGCTCTCTACACAGGAATATCATCACATCCTCTCCTCTCTCCAAACCCATTTCTATGTGGGACATACCCACCTCTTTCACTTGTTTAAACATAAGTCCCTCTTCTCCATCCGTCCATCTAAAACCCTACAGACCATTAACTATCAATTCTCCATCTGCAGTCAAACATCTTCATATTCCCTATTCACTGAGACAGAAGGACAAATTCCTGGACAGGACTGTTGGATGGATTTCACACATATGGCAGATGGATTTAACACATATCACCAAGCAGAACCCATCATCCTGATGGATACCTTTATCAGCTAAATAGAGGCCTTCCTCACCAACTCAGAGAGAGCACAGGAGACCGCTCAGATCACTCCCTGCTCCAGTCTCTCCACCTCCATGCAGTCTGCTAATGCCCCTGTTTCCTTTCCATTTCCAAGGTCACATGATCCCTAGCCACTTCCTCAGCATAAAAGAGGTCAGCTTGGGGCTGGAGAGATGGCCTAGCGGTTAAAAGCTCTGACTTCTCTTGCAGAGGACCAGGATTTGATTCCCAGCACCCACGTGGCAGCTGAGAACTGTCTTTGACTCCAGTTCCAGGGGGATCCGACGCCCTCTTCTGACCTCTGTGGCACTGCACGACACGGGTGCACAGACCTGCATGCAGACAGTACACTCATACACATAAAAGAAATAAATAAAATAAAGAAAGAGGTCAGCTTTACTCTCCACAAGTCAGGAGGAACAGGCGAACATCACTTGAACTTTAGTTTCCATGGACTACTCCGTGTGCCTTGTTCTTCTCCACCTGCAGGCTCTCTGCAGGAAGCCTCTGAACCTCAGCCCATTTGAACTCATATATGGGCTCCATTCATATTACCTGCTAACCCTCCCTCTCCAACGGACAACTGGCCTGTCCTCCACCTAACTTGCCACCTCCCTAGAGAACAGACTGATAACACACATCCATCTAAGCTTGATCTGTCTCCTAATTCACTCCTTTGTTGACATCCAGGTTACTCTGTCTAGCTCTCTGATACTTCAATATCCCTATAAGCTCAATGGAAAGGGCTCTCACTGGGTGATCCTAACCACCCCTACCACGGCCAGGGTGAATGGGATTTCTCATTGATTTCACCTCTCAAAACTCAATGCTGCCTCTCACCCACCAATGGCCATTCCTTTCCTTCACTCCCCAGGACAAAACCCAAACAGACTTCTTAAGGTCTCCTCTGCCCTTAAAAAAACAACTTCCATGCAGCTAACCAACGTTGTCCTTCACTGCCAGCCACTCCCGAAGAGCCATGATGACTCCAGGGTCCTCTGTTTCACCCTCCCCTACTCCCATAGCTGGGTGCCCCTCACAACCCTTACTCACTGCCTTCTTCGTGGTACTAACTCTTCCTCCAACTGCTGGGTTTACTTCACCCAAACCCAATGGTCCCCCGAAGTCTCAACCCCTAAAACTACATGGACAGACTCACCCGTGAAACTTAATCTTACCTACTCAGCAAAACCCCTCGCTGGTCCTCTTCCTAGTAACGATCGTCAGAGATGCCTCAGCCTCTTCAGCCGCTGACTGCCCCCTACTCTTGACCTATAGGTATTGCTTTTCTTTGACTCCTCAGGTCAACAGTCATATTCCCAATAATCACCGTCTTTCCTCTGTGATCTATCTCTATACTGTTTTTTTTTTTGAGTCTGTTCAATGTTCTTATAGTTATCATTCTCTACTCAAATTCTCCTTCCCTCGTAGCTATCCACCTCTGCATATCCTGTTTCTTCAAGTTCACGGTGTCAGCCTAGGCCACTTTTGTGGGCAACTGCCCGCTTCTCTGCAGCTTGCTTTTCACCTCTCACCCTCTGCTGGTCACCAAAACCCAGAACTGTCCACCACCCATGCATCCATTCACACAATAAATGGAAAGACCAGATCCCAAGATGAAAAGCCCACTCTGCTTTTTTGGGACTCCTCTCCCTCAGCCTCTTAGAACCCTCTTAATATCCCTGCCTAACATATAATAAATACTGTCAGACATCCCCAGCCACTTTATGAATTAGGCTAAACTCTAGGGGTACAGGGGCCCCATCCACTCTTCCATCTCCATCCACTCATTGAAGCTACTCTGCTTGGAGAATAATTTAAGTCTTGGGAAATAAGTTCACCTGCCATCCAAGAAAACTGGGATGTCACCCCAAATATCTTCCACATCTTACCTTCTTATACTCTCCAGAGGTTTTCTTCCTCTGTGGAATATCAACTTACGCTGTCTTCTGGCCAGCTGACCTACACACTTGTCTTCTAATACCTGGACATCAATCTCCTTCCCAATAACAAAATGGTAAATGTCCCTTTTGCTCCAATTCTTTCCTCGCCCTCAACTTCTTGCCTTAAGATAGTCTTCCAAATACACCCCTCCTTGCAGGCCTAGTGTGTCTCTACCCGGGAAGTGTAGCAACCAGACTCCCAAGACAGGCATCTGAACTCTGCTGCACTGTGGCTCTTGGGGACCGTGGTCCCACCTGCAACGCTGGCTGTCCTGGCTAGATCTCTTCCTGGAATCCCTTACCTTTATTCTGTCAATTTAACTGCCTGGCTCACTTTGTATCCCAAAGCCTGAACTCCTTTATTTAGGACACCACAAAAAAGACAGGTCAACAGTGTCCTCTTTCTTCAAAGTTTTCATGACCAAAGAGTCCCCTCAGGATGTCTCAGTTCTGCCAGAAACAGCCCTAGGAAAACTACATTCACCTAGCTAACAGCACTGTGAAAATGACATCCACTTAACAGGAAGCAATACAGAAACACTGTCTACCAAGCTAACAGCACTGTGAAAACTATATTCACCTAGCTAATAGCACTGTGAAAACTTTGCCTAAATCTCATCCACTGTTCTTCCATCTATTTTTTTATTTTTACAGAAACAAAAGTCATGGATATTAGATTAATTATATCATTCTATTCCCCACCAATTACCTTAACATTTACCCTGACCCTCATGACCACTTGCCTGCTAAAATACTCGGTAGCAACCAGTGGTCCGACTGCAAGCTCAACTTCCTTAGCAACTCTAGCATCAGCTCCCTGATGTCCCACTTACATGTCCTCTCTCAGCTCTGTAATTACCCAGCCTGTAGGTGGGCAGGGGGCTCTGGTTCTTTCTGGAGAGCCCTCTTCTGCAGGTGTTTCTTCCAAATAAGTCTGTGCTGTTCTTTACTCCCTTGTCGCATGTTTCCTCCTTCCATCTGGATTCTAACAGATGCTGTTCCCCACAGTGTCACAAACACGGGGGGGGGCAGAAGGAGGGCCCCCCAGGGCACCCCCAGCTTGTCAGTCCCCGTCCTTAAGCTAGCAGCAGCACATGGTGTGGTCGGGCACATCCCTCCCTGCTGAGTCACTAGTGGAACGAGGGGTAGCGTGCCACCTGGCATGTCATTGCAGTGTGTGGGGTGTTTCTCATGCCCGGCCTTTAGGCTGGGTCTTTCTAAAGCAGGGATTCGTGGCTACAGGAAGCACAAAGCAGGTTGCTCAGTTCTCTCCTTGGCTGGCCTGGCACACTGGCACAGTGGCAGCCATAGTCCTGTAGCCTCTGAAGCCCTTCCCTGGGTTATAACTTCCCTGGACACAGAGCCGGACATTCCTGGGGACTCTTTAGAACCATGGAGACACAGATAAACAAAATAAAGTCCGGTGACAGACAGATAGGACTTGCCCTAGGACTCCTGGCTTGTTATTGACAGGAGAAATGGAACCAGCCATTGCACAGATACTCCCCTCTCTGTGCAGGCATACCTTCATGTATGTATGGTCATATATGTATATGTGTTTGTGTGCTCATACATGCATACTACATATAACTGAATGTATGCATGTGTGTATTTACCTGTACGTCTGTATGCTGATGCATGCATGTGTGTGCATTATCCATTTATTTGCATGCATACACCTGGGTTGTCTGCCCATTTGTGTGTGTGCATTTGCCTGTGGGTTTTAAGTGCATGCATGCATGTTTGTGTAGGTATTTATTGGTGAACATGTGTCTATTTGTATGGAAATGTGTGTGTGCGTGCGTGTGTGTGTGTGTGTGTGTGTGTGTCTGTCTGTCTGTCTGTCTGTCTGTCTGTCTACGTTGGTGTAAGAAGGATCAGGTGCTGTGCGCAGTATACCTTTCAGGAAAGCGAGCCCCATGGCAAGGCCCTTATTTCCAGGCTGTGGTATGAGCTGGGCTCCTAGGACAAGAGGTGAAAATGACAAGTACATTTGCCTTGTAAACTCTGAGCACATCCTGCCTGGGGAGAAGCACGTCAGGCATTGTGTGAAACAGCAGATGAAGTTGTCACTCGTGTTCTCTGTTTAAGGCCCCCTGTGAGAGCCACGCACACAGGGCCTGTCACTCAGCCCACCAGGCATGGCAGCTCTCAGGCCCCAATCTGCCCTCCATGGGGATGGGGAAGGGGTCTACTTCATACCTGAGTTCCCCCAATGCCTCCTTGTGAGCCTGGCACACAGAAGGTGCCCAGAAGGATCTGGGGGTGAGGGGAAGCCAGGACTGTCAGGAGTGGTACTGGTAGTTGAGACGTACTGCCGCCCCCGAGTACCACCCCAACATGCTGTTGGACATTGTGCTTCCCTGTGTTCCTTCAAGGTCCCCCATGGCACTGTTTATCCCTGAAGTCGGGAGGAGGGTGAGATGCAAAGATAGAATCAGATGTAGTTGTGGAAGAGGCGGGGGCACTGCTGCATTCCCTCTGACTGGCAAGTGCTTGCTGGACATGGCAGATGCTGTGAGTGACCTGCTCCTCCCTCATGGGCTACCCAGCCTCAGTGCACAGTTCACACATGTAGAAGACTCCATATCCCAGCAACAGCCTGGGGCTGGGGGCTCTTTGGCCATGGGAGAGGCCCAGTTCCAGCAGTTAGGCTCGCTGTGCTGGGCACCAGTTTCCTAAGCGGGTTCCAGCCTGACGGAGACGGAACTTATGGAGAGACGCCCCAGCTTCCCAGAGAACCGTCCAGCCTCCCAGAGGTCTGCAGGGTAGACTCCAGGCCCAGCTGCTCACTAAGGCCACCCTGATGTCCTTTCTCCCCGTACCGTCCATGTCCATGTGATCTTCCCAGATAAATTCTCCTAGCAGTCCTTGCCCAGGACCTGCTTTCAGAAAAACCCAAGGAAGACAGGGAGCTCCCTGCACCGTGGACGCCGGGTCTGAGTATGCTACTTCCCCTGGTCACCCTACTTCCCTGGTCACCCAGCTTTGGGATTACAGGTGCATCTCTTAACTTCTCTGAGACTCTCTTTCCAGACTGGCAAAACGAGATAGCTGCAGGAGTCTGTGATTTATATGTTCTAAGGATCAAATTCACCCGGGATTGCCAGAGGGCAAAATTGCAGGCTGGACATCATATATCTGGATTATGAGATTAAAGATCAATACAGGATTATATGGAGGTAAGTATTAAGTTGGGTGACAAATCTGAATAGAGTTGGGAATGAGGGGATGGAAGGTTGTTAGGGAAGGCTCCTGGGAAAAGGGGTGGTTGGAGCTGGGCCTTGAAAGATGGGGGGCAGGATTCGGGCGTGTGTGGACTCAAGGCTCTAGGCTGAGGTGAAGAGAGCCTTGTCAAATCAGCCTCTGAAAGTGAGGGTGTCACACACCACACATATGGAGCTTTTCCAACCTGAGATCATGCTGTTGGACTGTGAGCTGCCACAAGTTAGCCATGAGAGACATTTCTTTCTTTCATGGTTGGCTGTGATTTTCTAGAAAGAAGTGGTGCTTGAAGCCGGTGGACAATTTAAAAATATGTTACCTAAGGCTGTGGAGATGGCTGGGGAGTAGAATGTTTGCTGTGAAAGCACAACGATCTGAGTTCAGATCCCCAGCACCCATCTAAAGTCTAGGTGTGGTGATGCACATCTGTTACTCCAGTGCGGGGGGGTGCAGAGACAGGCGGATCACCGGGCTTGTTGGGCATCCAGGGTGGCCCAAATGGTGAGCTCCAAGTTCAGTGAGAGACCCTGTCTAAAATATAAGGTGGAGATCGATAGAAGAAGATGCCTGATATTGATCTCTGACCTGTGTGCATCCACTCTCAAGCAAGGGTACTTTCTCACACATGTGGACATATACGTATACCACACATACACACACATTGCAACCCACCCCACTCCAACTCAACCCATTCCACCCCACCCTACAAACCTAACCCAGCCCTCCCCATCTCAACCCATCCCACACACCCCATCCAGACCCTCACCCATCTCAACGAGCTCCTGCCATTCCACTGCACTTCAATCCATCCCACCCATCATACCTACCCCCCACTCCCTCCCACAGGTCCTAAGTAAGAAGAGTTCACAGCCCCTGGACAGACTCTGGAGAAGTCCTCTCAGGCACAGCTGTTTGTTACAGGCTTCAGAAACTGTGCTGAGCCTCTAGCACTGAGAGCCTCTAAGGTGGAAATTGAGGGACTTGTGAGAAGCTGACTACGGTGTATAAGAGCATGGTTTACTTGAGGGGAGAAGCTTCCACACTGCTGTTTATAGAAGAAACCAAAGATGCTGTCTGTAGTATCTTGGCCTGGATGAGGCTTCCCTGGGTAGACCACTCTGCCTGGTCTGGTGACCTGGGGCCTATCCCCTTAACACAGTAACAGGCACCTTGGAGTCCTGATCTCTTTTGTCTGCTCTGAGCTGGACTCTGTCTAGTCTATGTCGACTTTGATCCTAGACCACGGTGAGAGGCCAAATGCAGAGTTGTAAGGAGCACAGATATTGGAGCCCAGCAGCCTGGCCAAAGCCTGACATGCCCCGTGTCCACTGCGTGACCTGGGAGAGCTTCCTAGAAGCTCTGAGTCTCAGTGTCTCTTCTGCAGATGAAGTCCAGTAACCGTTTCTGTCTTATTGGGCTGTGGTGAGAATTCATTGAGCTGCAGCATGGGGGGAGATTGGAGGAGCTCCTGGTCCACCACAAGCTGCCATCTGTCATCTTCTCTGGCAGCTGCCACGCCATCATCACTCATGTTATTTAATTCTTTCCAAAAAAATTGTGTATGTATATGTGCACATGTCTGTGTGTATGCAGGGGTATGGGGTGTGGGTGTGGGTGGGGTTGCTCATACATGTGTGTGTGTGTGCGTGTGTGTGTGTGTGTGTGTGTGTGTGTGTGTGTGTGTGCATATGGAGACCAGAGAACAGCCAAGTAGGCTAGGCTGGCCAGTGAACCCCAGGAATCCACTTGATCACATGAGTTCAGGGGGCTGAATTCAGGTCCTTGTTTGCCAGAACAGGAGACTAGGCTGCCTCCTGAGCCCTTTCTGAGGTCCTTGATGAGAAGTACACTCCAAACACAGACCATCACTGGGAAATAGCTGAGAATTCCAATAGTGTGATGAGACTGGTGGTATGCAAATGAGACTTGTTGAAGCTTACCCCAAACACCAAGTTCTTATAAGGAAAAAGGTGGTTCAGATATGACACAGAATAAAGCTATCTTCAGAAGCAAGCAATGGTTTCCATAAAGGTGTACTTTATTTATGTGTATGAGTTACACCGTGTGTATGCAGTTCCAGCAGAGGACAGAAGAGGGTGATAGATCCACTGGAATTGGAGTCAAAGATGGTTGTGAATCACCATGTGAGTGCTGGGAACTGAACCTGATCCTCAGAAAAATAATTAACTGTTGTTCTAAACAAATCTCTAGGCTCTCCCAAAGCTTCTAAAAATAATGAAAGAAGAGCCAAGCATGACACTTGCCTTTAACCACAGCACTTAGGAGGCAGAAGCAGTCAGATCTCTGTCAGATAGAGGCCAGCCTGGTCTATATAGAAGTTCCAGGCCAGCTGGGGTTACAGGGAGACCCTGCCTCAAAAACAAAAACAAAAACAAACTAAATTAAAAACTAAATAAATAAGTGAAGTAATAAGAAGGGGAAAGTCTCGGGCTGTGTGAAAGATTAAAATTTAAAAGCAATTGTTTAGGGTTGGAGATGACTTGGTGCTTAAGAGAGAATATGGCTGTTGCAAGAGAGCCTGGTTTAGTTCCCAGAACCCATGTCAAATGGCTTACAACTCCAGATCCAAGGGTTCAACACCTTCTTTTGGCCTCCACAGACACCTGCATTCACATGCACAGACCTACACAGAGACACATACAGGCAGATTTTTTAACTGGGCTTTAAATGTGTTTTAAAAAGGATTCCTTTTTAAAACACATTTAAAGCCCAGTTAAAAATGGAGCCCCAACTATTAGTACCTGAAATAGTTATACTTTATTACTGAAAGTATTGAAAATTACACNGAGAGAGAGAGAGAGAGAGAGAGAGAGAGAGAGAGAGAGAGAGAGAGGCATTTATTGTCTTGACGGAATTCACAGTACACCAGGGTGATGACTGACATACAGTTGTATTACTTGACACTTAACGAAATTAAATTAACAAAATGGTGACCCCCGCTCTTGGGGACCTACAAAAATGAACAGGGGAACGATGCATAACTTCCCATCTGTCTTCTTGTGCCCACACCGGCACCTCTGCAGGGCTGGCTGTGTTGGCTCTACTCTTTTCCCATAACTTTCCTCATCTCCTTTCTTTCTGGCTTTTATCTCATGTGATCCATTACCCAACCCTTCCTCAAGAAGGGTCCTCTGCTTCTCCTCTGGACAGAGCGTGGAGAGGCTCTTGGTCCAGTATGTTTGGGGTCCTAGGACTAAAATCTATCTTCCTGACCTTGAAGTTTGAGGATTCCCAACTCAGGGACAATTACGAAGAGCTCAGAGGAGGCCTAGTACCCTTAAAGGGGTTGCAGAGTTGGGGTGCTCTGTTGCCCAGGTTCTTTTAGAGTCTCCCATCTTTCACTTCCAACAGGGAAATTCGGCATTTCCATTTTCTTGGCTGGAAAATTGTAAATCTGGGTATGAGCAGAAAATATCTTGACATCAAGGTTATGTGGCCTGGTGCTGACAAGACGAATGGCTTTGGTAAGCAGCCTTCTCTGCATCTCCTAGGGCTCTCTCCACCTCTCTTTCTTTTAATCTTTTTTTTTTAAGAAAGAAAACATTTTTAGATACTTTAATAGCTGTAGAAGGATGCTGTAAGGTGGGCAAGGAAATCGATCATTTTTATTCGGTTGTGCGCGATAAAATGTAAGTTTGGACAATAAATCTTACCTTGAGGGGAGTGAACAGTATAGCTGACCATTAATGTGATTCCCTTTTGGAGATTTTAATGTATGAATGAAGCCATGGCTCTGAATAGTTAACAGTAATGACTCCCACCTCCTGCGTGGCACTGGGTTCTAGATTCAGGCAGAGGCTGGAGGCGGGCCTATGCCTTCCTCCTATCCAGGCATCTGCTAGTCCCTAGTTTTTCTCCCCATCTACCTTTCAAACCAATGTTTCAGCAATATGTATAAAGCACCCGCTGTGTGTAGGGCATCATGCTAACACTTGGGGTTGTCTCAGGGTCCTGGGTGAGTGGCTTAGCAAGGAGTCTCCCCGATCATGTTCTTAGGGGTGTTGCTGACTCAGGGGGAAGCATGCGAGTGAGAATGCTAGGTGAGGGACTACGTTAGCTCATCTCTGTTGGTGTGATAAAATACCCTTGTCATAGTTAGCCTCAGAGTCGACTTGACACACCTGGAGGAAGGAACCTCCATTGAGGAATTTCCTCCATCAATCTGGCCTGTGGGCTTGTCTTTAATTGTTAATTGATGTGGGAGGGCCTAGCTCACTGTGGGTGGTGTCATCACTAGGTGGGTGGGCTTGGGCTATACAAAAAAGGTAGCAAGCCAACCGAGCAGCATTCTGTGGTACCTCCCTTCCCTCTTGGATGGACTGTAACCTGTAAGCCACATAAACCCATTCCTTCCCAGGTTGCTTTTGGGCCTTTTATGGCCTTTTATCCCAGCCACAGAAAGCAAATCAGGGCAACCCTGATAAACAACTCATGGGGAAAGGGTTTATCTTAGCTCACAATTCAGGTTACAGCCCATCATAGAAGGGAAGCTGAAAAGCAACGGGAAGTTGACAAAGGTGGTCACGTCACGTCAGTAATCAAGAGCAGAAGGAAAGGAACACCGGCATGTTCAGTGCTCAGCTAGCATTCTCTATTAGACAGTGCAGGCCCCAAACCCAGGAAACGGTGCCACCTGTTTTCAGACTGGGTCTTCCCATAGCAGTTAAGCAAGGATGGGCACAGACATGCCCACATGCCAACCTTGCCCTAGACATCCTCCCACTGAGACTCTCTTCCCGGGTGATTCTAGACTAAGTCAAATGGACAATTAAAACTAGGGATCACAGGGCTGGAGAGATGGCTCAGCAGTTCAGAGCACTGACTGCTCTTGCAGAGGACTCAGGTTCGATTCCCAGCACCCACATGGCGGCTGAGAACCATCTTAGGCTGGGTGTGGTGGCACACGCCTTTAATCCTAGCACTCGGGAGGCAGAGACAGGTGGATCTCTGTGAGTTCAAGGCCAGCCTGGTCTACGTAGTGAGCTCCAGGCCAGCTGGAACTAAAAGGAGACCCTGTCTCAAACTCCCCCCCTGCAAAAAAAATAGGGATCCTCACAAGGGGTGTGGCTGGGGGAGAGCGCTGTGGAAAGGAACCAAGGTTAGAAGCCCTCATCTCTCAGGGACATTAGGTACTGTTTATTTTCTTTTTAAGATTTATCATTTACGCGCGTGTGTGTGTGTGTGTGTGTGTGTGTGTGTGTGTGTGTGTAAGCCAGAAGAGGGCTTCTGAGCCCCTGGAGCTTGAGTTATAGACGGTTGTGAGCTGCCCTATTTGGGTGTTGGGAACCAAACCCAGATTCTCTGGAAGTGCTCTCAACTACTGAGCTGTGTTTCCAGCCCCTGAGGCTGGTTTTGAGGTCAAAGTTAGACCCTCAGTCATGGGGAAGTATGGGAGAATGTCTGCCTCCTGATTTCCCACAGAGAGACGGCCCTTTCCCAGAGCTGTCTTATGGCACCATGTGTCCTGCCCACAGTCCCCTGGGAACACAGCAGTAGGCAAGGTGGTCTCTTGGCTTTTGCCGCCATCATCCTCACAGGGAAGAGGAAGGCCGATGGCTCGTCATCATATCACTAAGCCTCATTCAGGCTGTAGTGATAAAGAGCCTAGACTGAGGCCTTCACAATCACTAAGCCTCATTCAGGCTGTAGTGATAAGGAGCCTAGACTGAGGCCTTCACAATCACTAAGCCCCATTCAGGCTGTAGTGATAAGGAGCCTAGACTGAGGCCTTCACAATCACTAAGCCTCATTCAGGCTGTAGTGATAAGAAGCCTAGACTGAGGCCTTCACAATCACTAAGCCTCATTCAGGCTGTAGTGATAAGGAGCCTAGACTGAGGCCTTCACAATCACTAAGCCTCATTCAGGCTGTAGTGATAAGGAGCCTAGACTGAGTGCCTGCTGTTCTGGTGGCTTGACGCCTAGGAGCCAGGCACCAGATGCTTTTGTTCTGGTGGGAACATGCTTCCTGGCCCTTTTGCAGCTGTGTTCTTCCAGCGTCCTTCTCTGATCTGCCTCATCCACTTGTTCGAATGCCGCTAATCTTATCATGGGGCCTCACTCTCACGACCTCGCCAAACCCTAATCACTTCCCCCAATCCTGTGGCAGTTGGCGTTCTGTTATTGTAACAGATACCGAGACGATCAAACGGGAGGTTTTGATGGATGTTCGCTTGGCTTCGCTGCTCTCGGACCCGTGGCAAGACAGCACATCGTGCTGGGAGCATGTCGCAGAGGAAACACATTCATTTTAGGGCCAGGAATCAAAGAAAGGGGTGATATTTGGGCCCTACAATCTCTGCAAGAACACACATCCAATACCTGACACCCCCCCCCAAAAAAAAACGGCCTATTTTAAGGTCCTATCACCTCCTTTACCAACGCAGGCCTTTGGTGGATATTCCATAGGCAAACTGGAGCAGACACCATCTCTAAATACCAGCCATCAGGGCTTCAACAGGTCGAATTCTGGGGATGCAGAGGCATGACCCTTTATTCTACAGCAAATTTCTGGCATGGACACTATAGGGTGGAGGAGTCCAAAAAGTGTGGATTCGATGGGGGGAGTTGTATTGGAACACTAGATTTACAGACACACACTACCATGTCCGCGGCAGCTAGGATCTGAACTCGAGTCCTCATGCTTGCAAGACAAGCACTTGACCCACTGAGCTGTCTCCCCAGTCCCCTCTTCCACTTCTTAGCGGGTCATTAATCCCGTTGTGGGACTCCATCCTTGTGACCTCATGCAATCTCAGTCACTTCCCCAAGCCCTTGTAACTGTCAGCTTTTCTGTTCCTGTGACAAAGGCAGTCAAAGACAAAGTTGATTTTTGGCTTCTCAAATACCACCACCCTCCTCCCTGTGGTCTTCCCCCACCGCCCTCCGCCACCCCCCACCCCCAAGCACAGGAGGGGCACCTCCTCCAGCCTGCCCTCTCCCCCTCACTTGCCAGCACTTCGGACATTGTCAGCAAGGAGCCGTTTTCAGCATCCCTGGCATACACGATACTCTGCAAACAAAGACAGGACATCCAATTATTGCAAACACAGCCTGTTTCTGTTTGCTTCTCAGATTTGGACTGCTCGCCCTGAGCAGCGCCATTGATTGACTTGAACTTTTCCCCTTCACACTCCAACATGATTCATGATTCACGGGGAAGGTAGAGCCCCTCCAGCGGAGGGCTCCCTGGAGTGAGGACCTGGCCAGGCTTCACCTTGTGGAACATTCTGCCCTTAGTGCTCCAGTTTCTGTGCTGTTCTAAAGCTGGGGGACAGTGAGTATTTATCCACTTCTCTCCACCTATGAGGGGCAGGGAATGATTAAAGCCGGTTCTAAAGCCAGGGGGCTTTCTGATGTACGGAGATACTGGGCGTGTGGAGACCCAGCTTTGGCAATTCACCTGGTCTAGCATGGCACTCACAAACACTAGAGTAAGAGATACTTGTTAAGATCAAATGCACATAGAACTTGGACCCCGAGCTGTGCCCGTAGCTCGGCAGCAGGTCAGTGCGACATCTCTGAAAACAATGGCAGCCACTTGTTTTCTTCAAACAGACTCCTGCGCTTAAAGATTTTCGAATCATATCTGAGTCAGGCTTGCTTGGGCAGAGGGGTAACACGTTTTTATGTTTGAACATGGGAAATTTCTCTTGAGGAAAGAAAGTGAATATTCACACTAGAGGTCTAGGTGCATAAATTACAGAACATTCACACCAGGTGACGTTACATGCTATTGAAAACAATTAATTAGAGCTACACCAGAGAGATCCCCAAGGTATTGTTGAGAAAGAGAAACAAGACACAAGAGACAGAATATCAAATAACTTGGTAAAACAAACAGTGACGAAAGGCCAGCTGTACAGAGGTAGAACCTGTATACAGGTGCGTGCATGTGGGCATACGTAAGCAATTGCACACTCAATGAGTGTGGATGCATGGGCACAAATGCATTCAGCCCTCCCTGTCTCCAGCTGCTGCTACCATGAATCCAATCAACCTTGGGTTGAAAACAGTTTTCTAAGGGTGGGGGAAGTAGCTCACTTGGTGAAATGATTGCTATGAAAAGATGAGGATGTAAAAAAAAAAAAAAGAAAGAAAGAAAAGATGAGGATGTGAGTTTGGCTCCCAGAACCCATCTAAAAAGCTGGGCACGGGGACTAGAGAGATGGCCCAGCTCTTAGGAGCACTGGAAGTTCAGTTCCCAACACTGACATGCCAGCTCACAACCACCTCTAATTCCAGTTCTGGGGGATCTGGTCTCTTCTTGCTGGCTTCCACAGGCACTGCACACATGTGGTCAGGTGTACTTACATACATGCAGACCAAAACATTCATACATATAAATTAAAAATATATTTTAGTTGTTATTTTTACTTTATGTGAATGAGTGTATTGCCTGCGTATATGTAAGTGCACTTGTGTTGTGCAGTGCCCTTGGAAGTCACAAAAGGATGTTGAATTCTCTTGGAACTGGAGTTATTGGCAGTTGTTAGCCTCTATGTGGGATCTGGGAATCGAACCCTGGTCCTCTGCAAGAGCAGCCAATGCTCTTAACCACTGAGCCATCTCCCCCCCCCCCAAATAATTTTTTTCAAAGCCTGGCGTGGGGGCACTCTTGTAATCCCAGTACTGGAAGTGGAGAGAGGCAGATGCCTGGGACTCACTAGCCAGCCATCTTAATTTTAATTGGCAAGCCCCAGGCCAAAGAAAGACCCTGTCTGAAAAAACAACATGATGGATGATACCTGAGGAGGAATGGCACTCAAGGTGACCTCTCGTTGCTATACACATCCACGTACACAGGGTCAACATGGGTTTCCCAGTGGCTCTGGATGGGGTGGGAACAGAGGAACTCTGGCAAGAAAAGGCAACCCAACAAAGGCACACACACTCACACACACACACACACACACACACACACACACACACCATGGATACAGCTTTATATATGGTATAGAGGAATAAACATTCCTATAAATAAACCTAAAGAGGGGCAGAGATCTTCATAAACACACCAGTGAGAGCAGACCCCAGCAGACTCAGAGGCCTGTGCATGGGTTGGACACAGCCTCAAGATGACCATCCCAGAGCTTCTCGAAGCCCTTGGAACAGGAGGGATGTGTGAAGTCCGGGGCTTTTTCATTGCTTCCATTTGCTTTTGCAGGGCAGAGGATGCCACCCAGGGCCTCAGGCATGCTAAGAAGCCCTACACACGAGTCACATCTCAGCCCTCTTATTCCTGGGGTTTGAAGCTAGCACAGGGAGGCCTGGGCACTATGGTTTTGAGGGTGTCCCTGGGGTGCTGCATTGGAACCCCTACTTGGATTAGGAGTAAACTGAATAGTCAAAGGGGAAAATTAATTCATTTTCAATCCTGTACTATTGATAACCACAGCATCTAATACTTCAACAGGGATCCCTTTGGGACTGAGGAAGAGAGCCATGGGCTCTTCTAGAACCATGAGAGAAAACTAACATTGTCCCCAGCAAATGACATGCAGGGTTACCTTAGCTGTGGCCCTGAGTGGGGTCTGTGATATTTTATGTGTGTCTGTTTCTGTTTGTGTCTGTGTCTGTATCTTTGAATGCTATGTGTATGCAGTACCCAGTGAAGCCAGAAGGGGGCATTAGATCCCCTGGAACTGGAGTTACAGGAGGTTGTGAGTCACCCTATGTAGGTGCTGGGAACCCAACTCTGGTCCTCTGGAAGAGCAGCAAATGCTCTTAACCACTGAGATGTCTCTCCAGAACAGAGGTCTTTGTTCTTAATCACAGTCTTTCTGCAAAGATGACTATGAGCTTTTCCAGAACTCCTAATTGTTGTGCTGGGAGCCCAACAGGACTGCATTCACTCTGCATCATCCTCCTGCCACAGGAGGGAGGGACCGTTCCCCTCAAGGTTGTAGAACGAGGCCATGGGGGATGGATGGCTCTCTGCTCAGACATGAAATACCAATATCTTATGTGTTGCACAGGGCTGGGATCTCTGCCTGTGCCCTCTGTGAGGTTGGTCAGGCCCTTCAAAGACTGAACTAACGACCAGACTAGGGCACTTCATAGTTAACATACCCAGCATCACTAGCCTGGGTTACAAAAAGGATCATGGGCTGATTAATATACAAATTAGGCACGTTAACCTCAACCCAGCTGTCTCAAGGCTGCTTTAATCTCTTCTCAGTAGCCTTCTTCCCAAGAATCCCCACAATCCTTATTTAATGCTAGGAGTTGATACAGAAATGATGACTGGGGTTTGGGTAGGGGGAGAGAGATGATTTTTACCCCCAGGTTATCTACCAACCTGTAATGCCACAGTTTAGAAGAGCTGGGAGCAGTCTCCCTAGGTATAGGGAGAAAGGGCATTTGAAGTGCTGTACAGAGACCAAGATTAATACACAGGAAGCCAAGTCCAGAGGTAGAGATGGGATGAGGATCAGATGACACGCTCAGTCCCTAGATCCATCTATACCTGAAGTCAGTCCCCATGTGGTAGGAAGAATAATTATATACCACCAAAGATGCCCGTATCTCTCATCCCTAGAGCCTTTGAATACGTCACCTTACCTGGAAAAAGAGACATTGCAGAAATGACAAAGGATCTTATAATGGGGGCAATATCTTAGGTTTTTCAGATGGGTTCCAGCTGTAATCATTTGGGGGAAGGGAAAGGGAGAGTCATGGAGGGAGATACGGTAGCAAAAGCAGAGGTTGTGGTCATGACATGGCTGGTCAGGAGTCAGGGACCAGGGAGCTGGGCATCCTCAGAAGCCGGGAATGGACTCATTCTAACTATTTCCAGAAGGAATACAGCTTTACCAGCCTGTCTGTTCTAGCCATGTAAACCCATATTCTGATTTCTGACCTCCTGAAATAGATGGTAACAAATGTACTATTTTAAGCTACTAGGTCAGTGGTAATTACAGCAGGCATAGAAACCGAATACCTCCCGCTCCCTGGTTGCTGGAACCAAATTACCTCTAGAGATATACTGGCTTTTCATCACTTGGAGCTCCAAGAATTCTAACTGGTATCCCACCCTGGTGGACATCTGGTCTCAGAGCTATCTCACTATGAACATCTCAGAATGTGCTTTAGCATCTGTCAATCTTAGAGATTTAAAGGTTCCATGGGGGCAGATTTGTCCAGTTTTCCTTCTGGGAAGGGGGCATTTCAGTTAGAACTGGAGGGGGTTCACGTCTTGCCTGTGCAATAGGTGGGTTTTGTGTTTGTTCCAGTGACAAGTATTCTGACAGAAACTAACTTTAGGAAGGAAGGGTTTATTTGGTTTACAATTCCAGGATACAATCCATTATTACGGGGAAGTCAAAGCAGAAACTTGAAGCATCCACAGTTAAGAGGAGAGAGAGGGAGAGGGAGAGGGAGAGGGAGAGAGAGAGAGAGAGAGAGAGAGAGAGAGAGAGAGAGAGAGAGAGAGAGAGATCATATATCCTTGCTTGCTCAGCTTACTTTCTCTATCCTTATATAGACTCCAAACCAGAGGAAGGCTGCTGCCCCTCCCTCATAGGCTGGGTCTTCCTATATCAAATCAATTAACTTGATCTAGACACTTCCTCAGGAACACTCCCTTCCTGGATAATTCTAGTCTGTGTCAAGTTGACAGTTAAAACTAACCAGCACAGTGGTTCGTTTTGAGTTCTGGGTCCAGGGTCTAGTCATGGCTCATGGAATTCTAGAAAAGCATCTAGGATTGAGTGAGAATGAGTTTGGATGCTCCACTGCCTTCCAGCATCTTGGATGGTCCAAAGTCGCCATGTCTTCCTAGGGCTGTTCTGCAACAGAAGATGCTGAAGGGCCATTCTGCCCAGGCCTCGGGCTCCATGCCCAGCTGACCCATCTCCTCTCACTACACCCACCCCCATGGCCTCCCAAGAAGCACATGTGTATGTGGAGGTGCCTGGGGCTGCCACTAAGAGCTATCTCTCCAGGGGGCAAGTCCAGGGACAGCCATCCGGCCTCCCAGACCTGATGTTTCTGACAGTTTTGCCAAATGACAAAGCAAAGGCTCCATTTGGTCATGAGAAAAAGCAATATTGTGGCAGAGATGCCTCATTCCTTTGAAAATCGGCGGTAAGTGAATTTGCATCCACTTAGTAGTAAATCCGTCTGGCTGGCCCCCCTCTCCAGCAATTGCAGGGATTTAGAGTCACTTGGGTCTGCTTTATTATTTTATGATAGAGAGAAAGGGAAGCAGGAAGAAGGAGGGGAGAGAAGACAGGGAGGAAGAGACCCAGAGTGACTTCCTGGGGAAGGAAAATGTCTGAGCTTATGGCCAGGCTGGGTGAAGCTTGGAAGCAGGGTGGGCGACACATTGTCAGGGAAAAGAAATCGCCCTCTCTTGGTTTTGTGTTATGATTTAGAAGACTCTGAAGAACGCTTGTCATGACATGCTCTCTAAAACCCTCTTTAAAATTCGGCTGCAAAGGCCCAGGGAGAAGATATACAGGCCTTTGTGGAGAGCGGGAGAGTGGGAGGCATTGGCAGGATGCTGCCCAGTGCAGGAGCAAATCCATGCAAATTTGTTTAAAGTCCCAGGTCAGTAGCTGCAGGGAAGGAGCCCTCTTTATCCTTTTTAAGAATAAAGTGGACACTATCTCTTTTGCTTTGGAGGAAAGCCAGTTGTGAAATGCTTTACATTCAGCTGCACAGGAACGGCCTGGGGTGACCCTCTCTTTTCTCTTTTGCTTCTGAGCCTGGATGAAAGAGGGAACTGACTGGGGAGATGGAGGAGCGAGATGCAGTATGAGACGGCTCAAGTGGGAACAACCGGATCACAAATGGACCGGCTGGGAGAACCAGTGTTACTGGAGCTTTTTAGGGCTGTGGCAGCCCCATCGGGCTGGGCTTGGCGACCCATCCCATCCAAACACGCCAATTAAAGAGATACTGCAGTAAGACAAAAAACATTCAGCATGCACTCGGATGGACCCAGGGACCCATCTTTGGGGTACTGATGCAAGCTTTAGGTTTAAAAAGAGGAATAATTGGGGTATAGGGAGGGCAAGAGATAGGTACCATCAAGCTGTCCTTGTCAAGGTGTGGTCCTTCCTGCCTGTCATTTGGGCTGGAGTCCTGCAAGAGGCTGTGAAGTTCTTATTGCTTTAGGGACCAGCTGGGCTCAGGAGCTGGTACACTCTGCTCCAGGCTGTCCCCTCGCTCTTGGGATAACTGTCTTCACCTGGGGAGGGTGGGGTGATCTGCCCTTTGAGGGTTTGTACTTTCTGGAATCCCAAGTGACTACAGGTTAGGGCTGATGACATCTCTAGACTCTCCAGCTTGAAGGGGATGAGCTAGGTCAGATAGGCAAGGTCAGCTGGGAAGCTGAGCCAAATGAAGGCGGCGCAGACGCAGAGCACAGACGGAGCCAAGCTGACATATACTTTCAGTTTACCGTGTGGGTCCACATACGGATCCACTGCTTTTGAGCAGAAGCCGATTCTAAGAAGCTACTTCACCAAAACCAAGCTCTCTTCCTCCTCCAATGCCCCCCCCACCTTTTTTTTTTTTTTTCTTTTGAGACAGGATCTCATTATGTAGCTCAGGCTGCCCTTGAATGCACGATCCTCCCAAGTGCTGGGATTACAGGTCTGCACCTCATGTCTAGCTTGAAACCAAACTTCTTCTTTTTTTGTTGGGGGGCATCTTTTTGAGGCAGGGTCTCCCTTCAGTCCCAGCTGGCCTGAAGCTCACTCCATAGACTAGGCTGGCCTTGAACTCACAGAAATTCGCCTGCCTCTGCCTCGCAAGTGCTGGGATTAAAGGCGTGAGCCACCACACCCAGCGAAACCAAACTTTTCTTTTTTTTTTTTTTTCTGAGACAGGGTCTCCCTTTAGTCCCAGCTGGCCTGAAGCTCGCTCTGTAGACCAGGCTGGCCTTGAACTCACAGAGATCTACCTCACTCTGCCTCGTGAGTGCTGGGATGGGACCGAGGTTCTTAACTGAGCTTTCTTGTCCTCCTGGCTTGACTCCTAGCTTCCTTTCTGGTTCCTGCTATCTCTTGGTTAGAGTGCTTTTAATCTATAAGCTACAGAAGCCCATTGTGCCCTTGAACTTTGAGGCAATAGGGCCTACTGGAGGCAAAGGGATGCTCCAGAGTCTCCATGACCTCTGTTTCTCCAGCCTCTTTGGAGAGGCTCTGCTGAGCTTTTTATACACATTGTACAATCTACATAGACTATTGTTCCATTAATGACACACAGAGATGAGCGACTTGTCCAATAGGGGACCAGGTAAGGCACTGATAAGTGAGGTGTGTTCCTAAACTGTATGCCACATGTACCTTCTTGCCTCGCCCTAGTCCAGGCCCAGTCGTCACCCAGTCATTGCAGCTGAAAGGGGTGGGGCTCCAGGTCAGGAACCCAAAGGATCTGGTTCCTTTCTACTCCACAGGCTCCTCTCATTGTGAACACTAGCATGCTTCTTAGTGTAGGTGTCTGTGCTGGGCTACTTTAGTTGGCATTTGCCGTCTATGGTAAGTCAGGACCCCAGAAGACAAAGATTATTATAATCTCCATTTTACAGATGAGGACCGTGAGCCATAGAATGGTTAAGTAACTTACCCAGAATAACATAGCCAACAAGTGGAAGAAGAGCTGTCCAGTCTATACTTTCTTTTTAATAATGTTTTATTTATTATTTTTATTTAATGTGTATAAATATATTGCCTGTATGTGTGAGTGCACCCATGGCATGCAATGCCTTCAGAGGTCAGAAGAGGGCATCATATTCCCCGGGAACTTGCATTACAGACGGTTGTTAGCTGCCATGTGGGTGCTGGGAACAGAACCCAGGTCTTCTGCAAGAACAGCCAGTGCTCTTAACAGCAGAGCTATCTCTACAGTCCCTGATCCACACCTTCTCGACTCTAGCACATCAGGCTAGACCTCTGTAGCATCTCAACTCCTGGATGGCCAGCCGGGGGCTCTCTGGATCTCCCTATTGTGGGCAACTGGGGATTCCAGGTGGGAGCTGTCTGAGAACCCAGAGCCTGGTGCATTGATGATAGGAGGGTAAAGGGATAATCAGCAAGCTCCGGTGCTGAAGTGAGAACGGTGCAGCGGTGACTTCGAGGAGGCGGGGCTGTGGAGCTGGGCTGGGGTCTGCACCTCACCTGAGCACCCCACGTGGGACTCTCCTTGTGGGCAGCACAGTAGTTGTGGTGGGATGGAGCCGGCTGCAAGGTCGGGGGAGGTGCCAGGAGGCTCCTGGAGGAGCCTCAGCCCTGCACCAAGGCACAGCAGCCAGGGCGCAGTGCTCTCCGAAGCAGCCAGCTGCCGTACCCCTGCCCCTGCGGCGCTCACCTGCTGGTGGATCCAGGCTTGTTTACGGTCGCTTTTATTGAATCTGACTAGTCTGGAAATAATTGCACTAATATTATTGACATTAATAGTACATCAGGATGTATTTATATCTTGCTTCTCCCTCAACTAAAATTCAATGTCATCATCACTCTTACTCTGAGTGGTAGGTGGCAGGCTGGTACTGCAGCTTCAGAGCTCCCGGAGGAGGAGGAGGCGTGGAATTGGGGGAAACCTGCCTAGGGCAGGCACCACACCTGTCTGGAAGGCCTTGAGTTTGAGACTAGAGGCTCTGGAGTTCAAGCTCCCAGGCCGTGTGGGCCCCACACCTGCCAGTAGGGTATGCCTTCACAGGCCACATGAGGAAGCTTTGACAGGGTGTCCACTAAGGGACGGTGGGCTTCCTTAGAACGCTCCCTAAACTGATGAAAGCGACAGTGCTGGGTCCCCAGTGACCCCCACCCCTCAAGATGTTAGTCACCTTGGCCCCACAGAGTGCACTTGACAGCTCTGCCCCTACTTTTGCACCTTGGTGTGGGCTATCATACCCCCTCTGCTCTTCCTCTGCCCAAGCCTTGTTCTGCCTCTTCCAGCATCTTGCCCGGCCCTGGGAGCTTCAGACAGGAACAGAGAACAAGTCCCTAAAGCTCTTGGTGTCCCGCGTTCCTGACTTGCAAATGGAGGTGTGCGGGTTTTATTTTAAAGATAAGGCAGCCTTGAGTCTCAAAACTTAGAGTTCTTATAATTCACAGGGTTTATTTTACAAGTCATTTGGGACTTAAACACAAAAAACCTTCTTGCTACTTTTTTATTCTAAAGAGTGTGTAAAATGTATACATACAGTTTAAAGAAGAATAATAAACTAAAATAGCCATATATTCACATCTGGCATGAAAAACAGCACTAGTGGTCCAGGGGAAGCCCCCGGAGTATTTATTCAGCGTCGCCTCCCTCCCTCTCTCCACCAGAGCTGACTTGTTCTGCTACCTGACTTTCACACTAATCATTTCCTTATTCCTCTCTCTCTCTTTTTATACAAAGTTTTACCAGGCATGTAGGTATTCCTAAACAATGCATTATTTAGCTCTGTCTGAGTTTCAAACTTTCCAGCATAATGGAACAGCAGTATAGATTTTCCTTTTTACCTTACTTCTTTTATTCTACAGTATATTTGGGGGATTCATTCACTTTTAATGGGAATAATGTAGCTTGTTCCTTTTCACTTCTAAATAATACTCCAGGATATGAAGATTCTGCAATTGACGTGACCAGTCTCCTGCTATTGGAAATCAGGGTCAAGGCTATTTTGAATGTCACTGAGCGTTGACTTTTAGTGTGGTTTTCAGAGGGACAGCATTCATAGCAAATGTAGAGCATCTGCATCAGAATTTTTGCATTTTTTTAAGTGTAGCATGAAACATTTAATATTTATTTTTGAGACAGAGTCTCTCTCATATACGTCAGGTTGGACATGAACTTGCAGTGTAGCTGAGGATGGCTTTGAATTTCTGCCCCTTCTATCTGTACCTCCTGAGTTCTGTGATTAGAGGCATGGACCACCATGCAGGGCAAGGTGGTCCACAAGCTTCATGAATGCTAACAACCACTCTACCAACTGAGCTGTGACTCCAGCCCCAGAGTTTGCATTTGAACACAGTTATGTGCACATTAAAGTTTGAGCAGCATAGGTCTGTGAATCTGGGCTTATTCCTAGGAGTAGAAATGGCAAGCTTGAGGGTTAGCATGCATTCAACCTTATAATAACGGTAAATGCTTTTCCAAAATGGCTCTACCAATGTCCACTCCGCTCCACTGGAGGATGAGGGTCTTGTTGGTCCCCACCTTCATTGTCTCTTGGTGTTGGCAGCTTTTCCATCTGGCTGGTGGGAAGCTAGACTGAGGTGGGGGTTTCTTTGTCATCTTCCTGCTTTACCAACACATCCCAGCTGAGGCTGGGGCCAGTGCTCTGGGGACCTCACTTAGAATAAGTGCCAGGTGTCACCACACTTCAAGTGGTGATGGACTGCTGTGCTCTCTGTCCTGGAAAATGCCAATGCGTGCTTTTGCTCATTCTTCTTGTTTTTTTTGTTTGTTTGTTTGTTTGTTTTTTTCTTTTTTGAATGAGTGTATTTGCGTGCCCATACCCATGTGCATGTGGAAGCCAGAATCAACCTTAGGAATCAATCCTCGGGAGTTGTTCACTTTACCATAACTCGAAGCTGAGAGATGAGCTTAGGCTGGCCAGCCAGTGAGCTCCAGGGATCCTCCTGCCTCTACATCCCAACGTTGGGATTGCAATGCGTGCCACCTTACCCAGCTTTCCTGTGGGTAGTGAGGATCAAACTCAGGTCCTCATGGTGAGCACTTCTCTGACTGAACCATCTTCCCAGCCCTTCCTCATTTTGCCATGGGGCTGGTTTGTCCTTTTTGAATCAACCCATAGGTGATATTTTGTCTAGGGACGTTTACACCTGTGTCCATGTGGCAGATAGTAGTAGGCCATGTATTTAACCCACCACTTCCTTTTCCCAGGCCCAAGGCAGGGCAAATGTCCCAGTCTCCCTTGCAGTCAGACTGATCTCAAACATTTCAAGAGAAGCATTTCTTTTTTTTTTTTTTTAAGACGGTTCTCAGCCGCCATGTGGGTGCTGAGGATCGAACCCGGGTCCTCTGCAAGAGCGGTCGGCGCCCTCAACCACTAGGCCATCTCTCCAGCCCGAGAAGCATTTCTTTGCTCAGGCTCTAGCACCAAGCCTCAGAAGGTGTGGCCTAGATAACACAGATTTTCTCCAAGGTCTGCAGGTGGAAAGTTCAAGGTCATGGTGTCCGAAAGGCCTCTCTCCTTGACTGGGTTCCACCCTCCACTACATCTTCACACGGCCTTTCCTCAGTACTCCTGGCTCCCAAACTCTTTTAATAGGGACTCCCATCACATTAGATAAAATTCAACTCTAATGAATTCAAGTCATCTTGATATCTCTTTAAAGGCCCCATTTCAGAGGTCAGTACTTCTCAGGGTACTGGGGGTGACCATAAGCCAAGGCAGTAACAGTCATGTAAGTTCTTTCCCTCTGTTCCTGGGAGTTAGAACCACCCCCACAAGATTGTTCCCAAACTTCTCTTGTCTTTTAGCAGTACCTCTAGAAGCTACATGTTTAGGCAATATAATACCTGGGTCCCTGTGTCACTGTATGGAGCCCAGCTACCTACAGTGCAACACACTACAGTGTAGGAAAGAATCAACTTTGGCTGTACCACACCTCTGAGATTTTTGAAAACTGCCTACTGAAAAATGATCTATTCTATATTAACTAAATAAGGTTTTTGCAGGAGGTTTAGAGTGGGTTTTTTTCTTACTGATATTATCCTTGTCTGCTTTCTGAATTAAGATTGCACCAGCCTTTAAGACAGTCTGAGGCAGAGGTCTTCCCTTTTTTTTTTTTTTTTTTATGATCTGCAAGAGTGGTTCCTAAGCCATTTGGTAGAAATTGCTGATAAATCATTTGGAAATAGTTTTTCTTCCTGGAAGAGTTTTAACTAATAATTCAATTTCTTTAAAGGTCATTAGCCTCTCTAGGTTTTCTTCTGCTTCCTGGATAAGTTTCATTTTTAAAGAATTTATCCATTTTGTTTAAGTTTTACAATTTATCACTAAATTTTTCCAAATGTTTTTTCATGTGTTTAAATACTGTGGCGTTTGCAGTTATGATCACCCCCTTTAATTGTTTTTAAGTTTTTAATTGATTTATTTTTATTTTATGTGTATGAGTGCTTGCCTGTACGTATGTAAGTGTACCTGTGTATGTAATACCCAAAGAGGGCAGAAGAGGATGTCAGATTCCTCTGGAACTGGGTTACAGATGGTTGTTAGCTATCATGTGAGTGCTGGGAATTGAACCTGGGTCTTCTGCAAGAGCGCCCAGTGCTCTTAACCACTGAGGCATCTCTGCAGCCCCCTCGTAATTCTTAATATTAGCCCCCCTCCCTCCCCCAAGTTTCTTTATTTTGTTCTGGCTAATCTTGCAAGGTCTTTAAAACATTTTTATCTGTGTGTGCACTGTGTCTGTATGTTCATGTGTGAATACAGGTGCATGTGCACATATATAGTCAGGAGTTGATACTGGGTGTCTTCCTTGTTTATTCTCTACCTTACTTTCTGGGACAGGGTCTCTACCTGAACCTGGAGCTCATGAGTAGACTAGGCTGGCCGGCAAGAGAGCCCAGGTATGCACCTGTCTCTGCCTCTCCCTTTTACATGGGTTCTGGGGCTTGAACTCTGGTCCCCAGGCTTGCATGGCAAGCTTTCACTGGCTGAGCCATCTCCTAAACCCCCAAGATGGTCTTTTTTTTTTTAAAGCTTTTCTCAGAAAACTGACATTGGCCTTTGATATTTCTTCCTATTGAACTTTATTTTTCATCTTCCATTTCATTTCTACCTTTAACTTTTTCTCCTTTCTGCTTTCATTAGGTTTATCCTGCTGGTCTCCTTTTGACTTCTTCAACTGGACACACAGCTTCTGAGTCTTTATTTCTAATATGAGCAAAGAAAGATAGGGTGTTCTAAATATTTCATAAGTTTCACCTCCACATTTTATATGGGTAATTTTGCTATTACTTATGTAAGCTTGTTCTTTTTCCCCTCCTTCCCTCCATCCTCCTCCTCCTCCTCCCCCTCCTTNTTGGATGGACTGTAAACTGTAAGGCCCCTTAATAAACCCATTCCTTCCCAGGTTGCTTTTGGGCCTTTTATTGCATTTTATCCCAGCCACAGAAAGCAAATCAGGGCAACCTGATAAAAACTCAGGGAAAGTGTTATCTTAGCTCACAATTCAGGTTACAGCCCATCATAGAAGGGAAGCTGAAAAGCAACGGGAAGTTGACAAAGGTGGTCACGTCACGTCAGTAATCAAGAGCAGAAGGAAAGGAACACCGGCATGTTCAGTGCTCAGCTAGCATTCTCTATTAGACAGTGCAGGCCCCAAACCCAGGAAACGGTGCCACCTGTTTTGAGACTGGGTCTTCCCATAGCAGTTAAGCAAGGATGGGCACAGACATGCCCACATGCCACCTTGCCCTGAAATTCTCCCACTGAGGACTCTTTCCCGGGTATTCTAAGACTAAGTCAAATGGGGACAATTAAAACTAGGGATTCACAAGGGCTGGAGAGATGGCGCAGCAGTTTCAGAGTACTGACTGTCTTGCAGAGGACTCAGGTTCGCTTTCCCAGCACCCACATGGCGGCTGAGAACCATCTTAGGGCTGTGTTTTTGTGGTGGCACACGCCTTTTTTCCTCCAATCTAGCACTCTGGAGGCATCAGCAGAGAGACAGGTGGATCTCTGTGATTTCAAGGCCGCCTGGTCTATTTAGTGAGAGCTCCAGGCCAGGCTGGTGGAACTAAAAGGAAGACCCTGTCTCACAAAACTCCCCCCCCTGCAAAAAAAAAAAAAAAAAAAAAAAAAAAAAAAAAAAATAGGGATCCCTCACAAGCGGGCTGTTGGGCTGGGGGAGAGCGCTGTGGAAAGGAACCAAGGTTAGAAGCCCTCATCTCTCAGGGACATTAGGTACTGTTTATTTTCTTTTTAAGATTTATCATTTACGCGCGTTGTGGTGTGTGTGTGTGTGTGTGGTGTTGTGTGTGTGTGTGTAAGCCAGAAAAGAGGGCTTCGAGCCCCTGGAGCTTGAGTTATAGAAGGTTGTTGTGAGCTGCCCATTGGGTGTTGGGAACCAAACCAGATTCTCTGGGAAGTGCTCTCAAAACTACTGCAGCTGTGTTTCAGCCCTGAGGCTGGTTTGGTTTTTTGAGGTCAAAGTTCGGACCCTTCATTCATGGGGAAAGTCTGGGGAGATGTCTGCCCCTGATTTCCCACAGAGAGACGGCCCTTTCCCAGAGCTGTCTTATGGCACCATGTGTCCTGCCCACAGTCCCCTGGGAACACAGCAGTAGGCAAGGTGGTCTCTTGGCTTTTGCCGCCATCATCCTCACAGGGAAGAGGAAGGCCGATGGCTCGTCATCATATCACTAAGCCTCATTCAGGCTGTAGTGATAAAGAGCCTAGACTGAGGCCTTCACAATCACTAAGCCTCATTCAGGCTGTAGTGATAAGGAGCCTAGACTGAGGCCTTCACAATCACTAAGCCCCATTCAGGCTGTAGTGATAAGGAGCCTGTGGGCTGATGTGCACTGGGCTGTAGTGATAAGGAGCCTAGACTGAGTGCCTGCTGTTCTGGTGGCTTGACGCCTAGGAGCCAGGCACCAGATGCTTTTGTTCTGGTGGGAACATGCTTCCTGGCCCTTTTGCAGCTGTGTTCTTCCAGCGTCCTTCTCTGATCTGCCTCATCCACTTGTTCGAATGCCGCTAATCTTATCATGGGGCCTCACTCTCACGACCTCGCCAAACCCTAATCACTTCCCCCAATCCTGTGGCAGTTGGCGTTCTGTTATTGTAACAGATACCGAGACGATCAAACGGGAGGTTTTGATGGATGTTCGCTTGGCTTCGCTGCTCTCGGACCCGTGGCGAGACAGCACATCGTGCTGGGAGCATGTCGCAGAGGAAACACATTCATTTTAGGGCCAGGAATCAAAGAAAGGGGTGATATTTGGGCCCTACAATCTCTGCAAGAACACACATCCAATACCTGACACCCCCCCCAAAAAAAACGGGCCTATTTTAAGGGTCCTATCACTCCTTTACCACGCAGACCAGAGGCCTTGGTGGATATTCATAGGCAAAAAATGGAGCAGGACACCTCCTAACATCCAGGCCATCAGGGCTTCAACAGGTCGAATTCTGGGGATGCAGAGGCATGACCCTTTATTCTACAGCAAATTTCTGGCATGGACACTATAGGGTGGAGGAGTCCAAAAAGTGTGGATTCGATGGGGGGAGTTGTATTGGAACACTAGATTTACAGACACACACTACCATGTCCGCGGCAGCTAGGATCTGAACTCGAGTCCTCATGCTTGCTAAGACAAGCATTGACCCACTGAGCTGTCTCCCCCGTCACCTCTTCCACTTCTTAGCGGGTCATTAATCCCGTTGTGGGACTCCATCCTTGTGACCTCATGCAATCTCAGTTTACGGTCCCCCCCGCCCGTCGTAACTGTCCGCTTTGCGGTGCCTGTGACAAAGGCAGTCAAAGACAAAGTTGATTTTTGGCTTCTCAAATACCACCACCCTCCTCCCTGTGGTCTTCCCCCACCGCCCTCCGCCACCCCCCACCCCCAAGCACAGGAGGGGCACCTCCTCCAGCCTGCCCTCTCCCCCTCACTTGCCAGCACTTCGGACATTGTCAGCAAGGAGCCGTTTTCAGCATCCCTGGCATACACGATACTCTGCAAACAAAGACAGGACATCCAATTATTGCAAACACAGCCTGTTTCTGTTTGCTTCTCAGATTTGGACTGCTCGCCCTGAGCAGCGCCATTGATTGACTTGAACTTTTCCCCTTCACACTCCAACATGATTCATGATTCACGGGGAAGGTAGAGCCCCTCCAGCGGAGGGCTCCCTGGAGTGAGGACTGGCCAGCGGCTCTTCACCTTGGGAACATTCTGCCCCTTAGTGCTCCAGTTTTGTGCTTTCTAAAGCTGGGGGACCGTGAGTATTTTATCCACTTTCTCCCACCTATGAGGGCAGGGAATGATTAAAGCCGGTTCTAAAGCCAGGGGGCTTTCTGATGTACGGAGATACTGGGCGTGTGGAGACCCAGCTTTGGCAATTCACCTGGTCTAGCATGGCACTCACAAACACTAGAGTAAGAGATACTTGTTAAGATCAAATGCACATAGAACTTGGACCCCGAGCTGTGCCCGTAGCTCGGCAGCAGGTCAGTGCGACATCTCTGAAAACAATGGCAGCCACTTGTTTTCTTCAAACAGACTCCTGCGCTTAAAGATTTTCGAATCATATCTGAGTCAGGCTTGCTTGGGCAGAGGGGTAACACGTTTTTATGTTTGAACATGGGAAATTTCTCTTGAGGAAAGAAAGTGAATATTCACACTAGAGGTCTAGGTGCATAAATTACAGAACATTCACACCAGGTGACGTACATGCTTTGAAAAACAATTTATAATAGAGCTACACCCGAGAGATTCCCCAAGGTAATGTTGAAGGAAAGAGAAAACAAGACACAAGAGACCAGATCATCAACTACTTGGTTAAAAAAACCAGTGACGAAAGGCCAGCTGTACAGAGGTAGAACCTGTATACAGGTGCGTGCATGTGGGCATACGTAAGCAATTGCACACTCAATGAGTGTGGATGCATGGGCACAAATGCATTCAGCCCTCCCTGTCTCCAGCTGCTGCTACCATGAATCCAATCAACCTTGGGTTGAAAACAGTTTTCTAAGGGTGGGGGAAGTAGCTCACTTGGTAGAAATGATTCTATAAAACTAGATGTAAAAAAACAAAATAAAAAACCGAACAGAAAGAAAGAAAAGATGAGGATGTGAGTTTGGCTCCCAGAACACATCTAAAAAGCTGGGCACGGGGACTAGAGAGATGGCCCCCCCAGCTCTTAGGGAGCACCTGGAAGTTCCGTTACCACAATAAATGCCAGCTCACAAAACACCTATAATTCCATTTATGGGGGATTCTGGTATCTTCTTGATGGCTTCCAACAGGTGGCACTGCACAATTTCGGTTCAGGTTTGTTTGTACTTACCATTACATGGCAGACACAAACAATATACATACATATAAATTAAAAAATATTATTTGTTGTTATTTTACTTTATTTTATATATAGGAGTATATTGTGCTTATATTGTAAGGCACTTGTGTCTTGCAGTGCCCTTGGAAGTCACAAAAGGATGTTGAATTCTCGTGGTGGAACTGGAGTTATTGGCAGTTGTTAGCCCTATGTGGGTCCTCGGAATCGGAACACGCGTCCTCTGAAAGAGTAGCCATTGGTCTTAACCACTGCGCCATCTCCACAACCCCCCTCTAAATTTAATTTTTTTCAAAGCCTGGCGTGGGGGCGTCGGGCACTTTGTAATCACCAGGTACTTGGAAGTGGAGAGAGCAGATTCCGGACTACTTAGCCAGCCATCTAACTTTTAATTGGCAGCCCCAGGCCAAAGAAAGAAAGACCCTGTCTGAAAAAACAACCGATGGATGAACCTGATGAGGAATGGCACTCCCAGGTGGTGGGACTCTCGTTGCTTTACAACGTCCACGTGCACAGGGTCAAAGGGGTTTCCCCAGGGCTCCTTGATGGTGTGAACAGAGGAACTCTGGCCAGAATAAAGAAAAGGCAACCCAACAAGTGCCACAACTCACACATTCACACACCACACCACACACACACACACCACGGCTTTACAGCTTTACTCTGGTATTACGGAATAAACATTCCTATAAATAAACCTAAAGAGGGGCAGAGATCTTCATAAACACACCAGTGAGAGCAGACCCCAGCAGACTCAGAGGCCTGTGCATGGGTTGGACACAGCCTCAAGATGACCATCCCAGAGCTTCTCGAAGCCCTTGGAACAGGAGGGATGTGTGAAGTCCGGGGCTTTTTCATTGCTTCCATTTGCTTTTGCAGGGCAGAGGATGCCACCCAGGGCCTCAGGCATGCTAAGAAGCCCTACACACGAGTCACATCTCAGCCCTCTTATTCCTGGGGTTTGAAGCTAGCACAGGGAGGCCTGGGCACTATGGTTTTGAGGGTGGTTCCTGGGTTGCTGCATTGGAACACCCTTAACTTGGATTAGGAGTTAAATCTGAATAGGTAAAAGGGGAAATTATTAATTTCTCAATCCTGTAACTATTGATACCACCGCATCTTAATACTTTCAACAGGGATCCCCTTTGGGGACTGAGGAAGAGAGACTGGGCTCTTCTAGACCATGAGAGAAAACACTACATTGTCCCCAGCAAATGACATGCAGGGTTACCTTAGCTGTGGCCCTGAGTGGGGTCTGTGATATTTTATGTGTGTCTGTTTCTGTTTGTGTCTGTTTGTCGTTTATCTTTGAATGCTATGTGTATGCAGTACCCAGTGAAGCCAGAAGGGGGCATTAGATCCCCTGGAAAAATTTGAGTTTACAGGAGAGTTACTTACCGGAGGTTTTGAGTCACCCTATGTAGGTGCTGGGAACCCAACTCTGGTCCTCTGGACGAGCAGCAAATGCTCTTAACCACTGAGGATGTCTCTCCAGAACAGAGGTCTTTGTTCTTAATCACAGTCTTTCTGCAAAGATGACTATGAGCTTTTCCAGAACTCCTAATTGATTGTGGCTGGTGAGCCCAACAGACTGCATTCACTTTCGGCATCATCCTCCTGCCACAGGAGGAGGACCGTTTCCCCTCAAGTTGTAAACGAGGCCATGGGGGATGGATGGCTCTCTCTCAGACATGAAAATACCAATATCTTATTCTGTTGCACAGGCTGGATCTCTGCTGGCCCTCTGGAGGGTTGGTCGGCCCTTCAAAGACTGAACTAACGACCAGACTGGGCACTTCATAGTTAACATACCCAGCACTCACTGCCTGGGTACAAAAAGGATCATGGGTGAGTTAAATACAAATTAGCACGTTAACCTGCAACCCAGCTGTCTCAAGGCTGCTTTAATTTAAAATCTTCTCTAGTTAGCTCACTTTCTTCCCAAGAATCCCCACAATCCTTATTTAATGCTAGGAGTTGATACAGAAATATGACTGGGGTGGTTGGGCGGTTATGGGGGACGAGAGTTTCCAGTTATCCTAGTCCACGTGGGCAGGAGGCTGAGGCACGTCGCACCGAAGGTCCCCAGTACGAGAGGAGCACGAGTGCATGATTGTTGAACGTGTTTTACCGCGCCAGCGTATCGATACCACCATGACAAGCCAAGTATCAGAAGAGTCCGCTGGGAGCTAGCTCCCTAGTTAGGCCAGAACACCCGCGTTGCTCACTTCTGCAGTCCTGTACGAACCCAGATGTTGTAGCAGACACAGGACCTCATCCACGACGGCGGTTATAGGTGATGGACTCGTACCGTCACGTCCCTTGCCATCTTACCAGCGCCCCGTGGAGAAGAACTTATACTCACCAATGCCGCGACTCACCAGCAGCCATTGAAAGTCACCTTACCTGAAAGAATTGCTTATAATGAGGAATAATTGGGGCAATATCTTGGTTTGTTCGATTGGGTTCCAGCGTGTAATCCTTGGTGTGGAGGGCAGGGAAGGGACGGAGCTGTCAGAGGGAGATACGGTAGCAAAAGCAGAGGTTGTGGTCATGCATGGTCTGGTCGAGGATCAGGACAACAAGGGAGCTGGGCATCCTCAGAAGCCGGGAATGGACTCATTCTAACTATTTCCAGAAGGAATACAGCTTTACCAGCCTGTCTGTTCTAGCCATGTAAACCCATATTCTGATTTCTGACCTCCTGAAATAGATGGTAACAAATGTACTATTTTAAGCTACTAGGTCAGTGGTAATTACAGATCAACAGCATCAGAAACACGAATATCACACTCCCGCCTCTCCCTGGTGTTGCTGGAACCAAATTACTCTAGAGATATACTGGCTTTCATCACCTTGGAGCCCAAGAATTCTACACTGGTATCACCACCCGGGTGGACATCTGGTCTCAGAGCTATCATCACTATGAACTCTCAGAATGTGCTATTAGCATCTGTCAATCTTTAAGTTTAAAGTTCCCTGGGGCAAGAATTTGTCCATTTTCCTTCGTGGAAGGGGGCATTTCAGTTAGAACTGGGAAGGGGGTTCACGTCTTGGCGCTGTGCAAGTAGGTGGGTTTTTGTGTTTGTATTCCAGTGACGGAAGTATTCGACAGACAAATTATTAGGACAGGAGGGTTTTTGATTTTGTTAAATTCACAGGCCTGAAGAATCCATTATTCGGAGGGAAGTGCAAGCAGAACACTGGGACAGTCATTCCACGTTAGGAGGGGAGGATTACAAGAGAGAAGGATTAGGAGGAGAGAGGTGCAGAAGAGCGGAGGGAGGGGAGATGAAGGGAGGAATGAGGAGGAGACAGGGAGGCAAACAAGGGACGGGGAGAGAGAGAGCAAGAGAGGAGGAGGACGGAGGAAGAGATCATATATCCTTGCTTGCTCAGCTTACTTTCTCTATCCTTATATAGACTCCAAACCAGAGGATAGGCGGCTGCCCCTCCCTCATGAGGCTGGGTCTTCCTATATCAAATCAATATTAACTTTGACTGCTGACACTTCTCAGGAAACCTCCCTGATCTGACATTTCTAGTGCTGTGTCAGTTGACAGTTAAAATTTAAAACTAACCAGCACAGTGGTTCGTTTTGAGTTCTGGGTCCAGGGTCTAGTCATGGCTCAATGGAATTTAGAAAAGCATCTAGGATTGAGTGAGATGCAGTTGGATGCCCACATCTTCCAGCATCTTGGATGGTCCAAAGTCGCCAATGCTCTTGCCTAGGGGCCTGTTCTGCAACAAGATGCTGAAGGGCAATTTCTGCCCAGGCCTCGGGCTCCATGCGCCAGCTGACCATCTCCTATCTCACACGACCCCACCGACCCCCCACATGGCCTCCCAAAAGCACAATGTGTTGTGGAGTGTGCCTGGGGCTTCCACTAAGAGCTATCTCTGCCAGGGGGCAAGGTCCAGGGAAGCCAGCCGGCCTCACCAACCTGATGTTTTCTGACAGTTTTGGCCAAATGACAAAGCAAAGCTCCATTTTCATAGAAAAAGCAATATTGGTGGCAGAGAGTAGCCTCATTCCTTTGAAAATCGGCGGTAGTGATATTTGCAATCACTTAGTAGTAAATCCGTCTGGCGTGAGGCCCTGGCCCCCTCCAGCAATTGCAGGGATTTGGAGAGTCACTTGGGTCTGCTTTCTTATTTTATGATAGAGAAAAGGAAGCAGGAAAAGGAGGGCAGAGAGACAGTGAGGAAGACCCACGCTATACTGTCCTTGGGGAATTACTGTCCTGAGCTTTAATGCCATGGCCTGATGTGAAGCTGGAAGCCAGGTGGGGCGACACATTGTTCAGGGAAAGAAATCGCCCATTCCTTGTTTTGTTGTTTCTGATTTAAGACCTGAAGAACTCTTGTCATGACATGCTCTCTAAAACCCTCTTTAAAATCGGCTGCAAAGGCCCAGGGAGAAGGTATACAGGCCTTTGTGGAGAGCGTTGAGAGTGGGAGGCATTGGCAGATGCTGCCCCAGTGCAGGAGTCAAATCCATGACCAAATTTGTTTAAAGTCCCCAGTCAGTAGCTGCAGGGAAGGAGCCCTCTTTATCCTTTTAAGGATAAAGTGGACAAACTATGCTCTTTTGCTTTTGGAGGAAAGCCAGTTGTGAAATGACGTTTACATTCGCTGCACAGGAACGGCCTGGGTAGACTCCCTCTCTTTCTCTTTTGCTCTGAGCCTGGGAATTAAGAGGTAAATGTACTGGGGGGGAGATGGAGAGCGAGATGCAGTATGAGAGGCACAAGTGGGAACAAGCCGGATCACTAAAGGACCGGTCTGTGGAGAGACCAGTAGTTACTGAGCTTTTAATAAGGGCTGTGGCAGCCCCAATCGGGCGGGCTTGGCGACCCATCCCAGTTCCAACACCGCCAAGTAAAGAGATCTGCAGTATAGACAAAAAAACATTCACATCACTCGATGGACCCATAGGAACCCATCTTTGGGGTACTGATAAAGCAAGCCTTTAGTGTTTAAAAAAGAGAATAATTTGGGGTTATAGGGAGGGCAAGAGAAATGGTACCTCAAGCTTCCTTGTAAAGGTAGGTGTGTCCCTTCCTGCCTGTCATTTGGGCTAGGAGTTCCTGCAAGGGCTGTTGAAGTTTCTTATTTGCTTTAGGGACCAGCTGGGCTCAGAGCTGGTACGCTCTGCTCCAGGCTGTCCCCTCGCTCTTGGGATAACTGTCTTCACCTGGGGAGGGTGGGGTGATCTGCCCTTTGAGGGTTTGTACTTTCTGGAATCCCAAGTGACTACAGGTTAGGGCTGATGACATCTCTAGACTCTCCAGCTTGAAGGGGATGAGCTAGGTCAGATAGCAAGTCAGCCTGGAAGCTGAGCCAAATGAAGGCGGCGCAGACGCAGAGTCACAGACGGAGCCAAGCTGACATATACTTCAGTTTACCGGTGGGGTCCAATACGGATCCACGTGCTTTTTGACAGTAAGCCGATTCTAGAAGCTACTTCACCAAAACTCAAGCTCTCTTCTCCTCCAATGCCCCCAACCAACTTTTTTTTTTTTTTCTTTGTTGAACAGGATCTATTATGTAGCTCAGGCTGCCTTGATATGCACGATCCTCCCCCAGTGTGGTGTGATTAACAGTCTGCACTCCTCATGTCTAAGCTTGACACAATTCTTCTCTCCACCAAACGTTCTTCAACTTCTTTTTCGTTGCGCTTCTTTCTTTTGGTTGGCATCTTTTTGAGGCAGGGTCTCCCTTCAGCCCAGCTGGCCTGCACTCCACTCCATCGACTGGCTTGCCTGTGAACTCCAGAAATCCCCTGCCTCTGCCTCGCAAGTGGCTTGGGAAAAAAACAATTTAGAAGGCTGTTAGTCCACCACCCCACGCAAACCAAACTTTTTCCTTTTTTTTTTTTTTGTTTCTGAGACGGCTTTCTCCTTTAGATAGCCCCAGTCTGGCCTGAAGCTCACATCTGTAGACCAGGCTGGTCCTTGACTCACAAATCCTACCTACTCCTGCCCCTCGTGAGTGCTGGGGATGGGACCGAGGTTTTATCTAACTGAGCTTTCTTGTCCTCCTGGCTTGACTCCTAGCTTCCTTTCTGGTTCCTGCTATCTCTTGGTTAGAGTGCTTTTAATCTATAAGCTACAGAAGCCCATTGTGCCCTTGAACTTTGAGGCAATTAGGGCCTTACTGAGGAAGGCGAAAGGGAATGCTCCAAGTATGTCCGAGTCTCCATGGAACCTCTGTTTCTTCTCAAGCCTCTTTGGAAGGCTCTGCTGCGCTTTTTATACACATTGTCAACTACATAGACTATTTTCCATTAATGACACACAGAGATGAGCGACTTGTCCAATAGGGGACCAGGTAAGGCACTGATAAGTGAGGTGTGTTCCTAAACTGTATGCCACATGTACCTTCTTGCCTCGCCCTAGTCCAGGCCCAGTCGTCACCCAGTCATTGCAGCTGAAAGGGGTGGGGCTCCAGGTCAGGAACCCAAAGGATCTGGTTCCTTTCTACTCCACAGGCTCCTCTCATTGTGAACACTAGCATGCTTCTTAGTGTAGGTGTCTGTGCTGGGCTACTTTAGTTGGCATTTGCCGTCTATGGTAATCCAGGACCCCAGAAGAACAAAAGATATCTAATAATCCCATTGTACCAGATGAGGACCAGTGTTAGCCATAGAAGGTTACCGTAACTTACCCAGAATAACATGCCAACAAGTGGAAGAAGAGCTGTCCAGTCGAACATACTTTCTTTTAATTGTTTTCTTTATTAAGTTTTTATTAATGTGTGATAAATGTATTGCCTGATATTGTGAGTGGCACCATTCATGGCATACTGCCTCAAGGTCAACCCCCTTAAGAAACCCGAAGGGCATCAGATCCCGGGACAATTGCCATTACAGACGGTGTTAGCTGCATGTGGGTGCTGGAACAGAACCCACGTTTTTGTAATTTCTTCTGGCCAGCAACAGCCGTGCTCTTAGCAGCAGAGCTATCTCTCCAGGGTCCCTGATCCACACCTTCTCGACTCTAGCACACTCGGCTAGACCTCTGTAGCACTCCTCAATCATCCTGGATGGCTGCCGGGGGCTTCCTCTGGATCTCCCTATTGTGGGCGACTGTGGGATATCCCAGGTGGGAAGCTTCTGGAGAACCCAGAGCCTGGGTGCGTTGATGATAGGAGGGTAAAGGGATAATCAGCAAGTGGGATGGAGCCGGCTGCAAGGTCGGGGGAGGTGCCAGGAGGCTCCTGGAGGAGCCTCAGACCCTGCACCAAGGCCAGAGCCAGAGCTAGTGACTCTCCGCAAGCAGCCAGTCTGCCGTACCCCGCTGCCCCTGCGGCTCACCTTTTGCTGGTGGATCCAGGCTTGTTTGACGTACACGCTTTTATTGAATCTGACTAGTCGGTGGAAATAATTGCCTAATTTATTGACCATAATAGTACATCAGGATGTATTTATATTTCGCTTCTCCCTCAACTAAAATTCAATGTCATCAATCACATCTTACTCTGAGATGGTGGTGGCAGCTGGGTACTAGACAGCTTCAGAGCTCCCGGAGGAAGGAGGGAGGCGGTGGAATTGGGGAAACCTGCCTAGGGCAGGCACCACACCTGTCTGGAAGGCCTTGAGTTTGAGACTAGAGGCTCTGGAGTTCAAGCTCCCAGGCCGTGTGGGCCCCACACCTGCCAGTAGGGTATGCCTTCACAGGCCACATGAGGAAGCTTTGACAGGGTGTCCACTAAGGGACGGTGGGCTTCCTTAGAACGCTCCCTAAACTGATGAAAGCGACAGTGCTGGGTCCCCAGTGAACCCCACCCCTCAAGATGTTAGTCACCTTGGCCCACAGATGCACTGGGACAGCTCTGCCCCTACTGTTGCACCTTGGTGTGTGGCTATCATGACCCCCCTCCTGCTTCTTCCTCTGTCCCAAGCCTTGTTCTGCCTCTTGCCAGCTTCTTTGCCCGGCCCTGGGAGCTTCAGACAGGAACAGAGAAAAAGTCCACTAAAAGCTCTTGGTGTGCCCGACCCTTCCTGACTTGCAATGGAGTGTGTGCGGGTTTATTTTAAAGATAAGGCAGCCTTGAGTCTAAAACTTAGAGTTCTTATAATTCACAAGGTTTTATTTTACAAGTCATTTGGACTTAAACACAAAAAACTTGCTTGCTACTTTTTTATTCTAAGAGTTGTAAAAATGGTATACATACAGTTTAAAGAAGAATATAAACTAAAATAGCATATAATTCCCATCTGCATGAAGAAACAGCACTAGCGGTCCAGGGAAGCCCCGGAGTATTTATTCAGCGTCGCCCTCCCTCCCTCTCTCCCCACCAGAGCTCGGACTTGTGTGCTACCTGACTTTCAAACTAATCATTTTCCTCGTATTCCTCTCTCTCTCTTTTTATACAAAGTTTTACCAGGCATGTAGGTATTCCTAAACAATGCATTATTTAGCTCTGTCTGAGTTTCAAACTTTCCAGCATAATGGAACAGCAGTATAGATTTTCCTTTTTACCTTACTTCTTTTATTCTACAGTATATTTGGGGGATTCATTCACTTTTAATGGGAATAATGTAGCTTGTTCCTTTTCACTTCTAAATAATACTCCAGGATATGAAGATTCTGCAATTGACGTGACCAGTCTCCTGCTATTGGAAATCAGGGTCAAGGCTATTTTGAATGTCACTGAGCGTTGACTTTTAGTGTGGTTTTCAGAGGGACAGCATTACATACAAACGTAAGCATCGTGCATCAGAATTTTGCATTTTGTTAAGTGTAGCATGAAACATTTAATTTTATTTTTGAGACAGAGTTCTCTCATATACGTCGGTTGGCCATGACTTGCAGGTCGCTTGAGGATGGCTATTGTAATTTGTTCTGCCCCTTTCCTATCTGGTACCTCCCTGAGTTCTGTGTTAGAAGGCATGGCCACCATGGCAGGGCAAGTGGTGGTCCACTAATTCATGAAGCTAAAACCCCACTCTACAAAGCAACTGGCTGGTGATCCGCCCAGAGTTTGCATTTGAACACAGTTATGTGCACATTAAAGTTTGAGCAGCATAGGTCTGTGAATCTGGGCTTATTCCTAGGAGTAGAAATGGCAAGCTTGAGGGTTAGCATGCATTCAACCTTATAATAACGGTAAATGCTTTTCCAAAATGGCTCTACCAATGTCCACTCCGCTCCACTGGAGGATGAGGGTCTTGTTGGTCCCCACCTTCATTGTCTCTTGGTGTTGGCAGCTTTTCCATCTGGCTGGTGGGAAGCTAGACTGAGGTGGGGGTTTCTTTGTCATCTTCCTGCTTTACCAACACATCCCAGCTGAGGCTGGGGCCAGTGCTCTGGGGACCTCACTTAGAATAAGTGCCAGGTGTCACCACACTTCAAGTGGTGATGGACTGCTGTGCTCTCTGTCCTGGAAAATGCCAATGCGTGCTTTGTGCATTGGCTTGGTCTTTTTGTTTTGTTTTTTCTTTTTGACCAGGAGGTATTTGCGGTTGCCCAGTACACCAGTGCAGTGAGCCAGAATCAAACCTGAGGCAATCAAGCTCGGGAGGTGTATCACGTACCAGAACTCGAAGCTGAGCAGATGAGCTTAGGCGGCACAGCCAGGAGCTCCGGGATCGCCGGCTCGCCGACTCACAAGTCCACTGTGGGATTGTCAATGGCGGGCCACCCGGTACAACCAGTAATTCTGTGGGAGTGAGAGATAAACTGAGGTCAAGAAGTGGCGCAAAGTCGCCTGTACACTGAACCAATCTGCCCAGACTGTCATGTAAATGTGTGGCAGGCTGGTTGTTTTTGATCACGCTAGGCGATTTGTTGGGACGGGGGTATAACACACTGGGGTCGCTGTGGCAGAGGAAGTAAGGTGGCCATGTATTAACCGGACACATTCTGGGTCCCAGAGCCAGTAGGAGAGGCAGGAGGAAGTAGGTCTTGCAGGCAGATACTCAAAAGACATTTCGAAAGGCAAAAAATTTTTGACATTTGGGATTTTTGGAACCCAGGAGACGGTAAACATGAAAGAGGGACGGGTGGGTTTTTAACGGTTCGACGCATGTGGGTGCTGGTGGGATTCGAACCCGGGTCCTCTTATGCAAGAGAGGTCGGCCGCCTCACCTCCCCTCCCTCAACCACTAGGCATCTCTCCACCCGTAAAAGAACCAGTTTCTTTTGCTCAGGCTTCTTCTGAGCCACCAAGCCTGCGAGGTGGCTCTTTCCAGATCCTGTAGCTTGCTTATGTAGTCTTTAGATAACACAGATTTTCTCCAAGGTCTGCAGGTGGAAAGTCAAGGTCATGGTGTCCGAAAGGCTCTCTCTCCTTGACTGGGTTCCACACTCACTACATCTTCAACCACGGAGGCCTTCCCGGAGTACAAACTTATGGACTGAACCTCAAATTAAATGATATCACATTAGTAAAATCAACTAATGAATTCAAGTCATCTGATTATCATGGTTTAAAGGTCCCCCCACTCTTCAGATTTGGGCAGTACGTTCAGGGTACGGTGTGGTGGTGACGGCAATAAGGCAAATATGTAGTGCGTAGTTTAACAGTCATGTAAGTTCTTCCCTCGTTCCTGCGGAGCTTAGAACACACCCACAAGTATTGGATCAACAAACCTCTCTTGTCTTTTAGCAGTACCTCTAGAAGCTACATGTTTAGGCAATATAATACCTGGGTCCCTGTGTCACTGCTATGGAGCACAGTCTACCTACAGTGCAAACACACTACAGTGTAGGAAAGAATCAACTTTGGCTGTACCACACCTCTGAGATTTTTGAAAACTGCCTACTGAAAAATGATCTATTCTATATTAACTAAATAAGGTTTTTGCAGGAGGTTTAGAGTGGGTTTTTTTCTTACTGATATTATCCTTGTCTGCTTTCTGAATTAAGATTGCACCAGCCTTTAAGACAGTCTAGGCATGAGGTCTTCCCGTTTTTTTTTTTTTTTTTTTCTTTTTTTTTTATTTATATCTGCAAGAGTGGTTCCTTAAGAGCCACCATTTGGTAGAAATTGCTGATAAATCATTTGGAAATAGTTTTTCTTCCTGGAAGAGTTTTACTAACTAATAATTCAATTTCTTTAAGTCTTAGCCCTCTCTAGGTGTTTCCTTCTGCTCCTGGATAAGTTTTCATTTTTAAAGATTTTATTTTTCTTTTTTTTTTTTTTTTTTTAATTTTTATTTTTTTCTTTAATTTTTTTAATTTTAATTTTTTTCACTGTCTGTTTTTAATCCCCAGTGTTTGCATTATATACCCTGTTAATTGTTTTTTTTTAGTTTTTATTTTTTATTTTTTAGTTTATCTTATGTGTTGAGTGCTTGCCTGTAACGTATGTAGTTTTTACAGCTGGTATAGCAATACCCAAAGAGGGCAGAAGAGGATGTCTCAGATTCCTCTGGAACCCTGGGTGTACCCCAGGTGTGTTAGCTATCATGTTGAGTTGCTGGGAATTGAACCTGGGTCTTCTGCAACGAGCGCCCAGTGCATCTTACCCACCACTGAGGCTCTCTCAGCCCCCTCGTAATTCTAATGCATTAGCACCCCCTCCCTCCCCCAAGTTCTTTAATTTTGTTCTGGCTAATCTTGGCCAGTCTTTAACAAACATTTTTTTTTAATCTGTGTGTGCCACTGTGTCGCTGTCATGTTCCTTGTGTGTGAATACAGTGCTGTGCACATATCAGGTCAGGAAGTTGATACGGGTGTCTTCCTTGTTTATTTATTATTCCTTACCATTTCTCCCGGAACGATGGGCTGGATAACCCTTGAACCTGGAGCTCGCTGAGTAGGACTTAGGCTGCGCCGGCAAGATCTCCCAGGTATGCACCTGTCCCTGCTGCCATCTCCCTTTTAACATGGGTGCTGGGCTGAACTCTGGGTCCCCAGCTTGCACATGGCAGATTTCCACACTGGCTGAGCACATCTCCTTAAAACCCCCAAGTGGTACTTTGTTTTATTTTTTAAAGCTTTTCTCAGAGAAACTGACATGGCCTTTGATATTTCTTCCTATTGGAATTTATTTTTTCATCTTCCCATTTTCATTTCTAACCTTAACTTTTTCTCCTTTCTGCTTTCATTAGGTTTATCCTGCTGGTCTCCTTTTGACTTCTTCAACTGGACACACAGCTTTCTGAGGTCTGTTTTAATATGAGCAGATGGGGGGGAAATGGATGGAGAGAGGCGAAGGGAATCATATGATGTCGTGGAGATACATACGAGCAAGCTCCATGAAATTAATGGTAAGTTCTTGCTAATCATACTAAGTAAGTGCTTTTCGCCACTCATCGCATCCTCTCCTCATACCCCTTCCCTCCCCCTCCCTCCCCTCTCTACCCTCTCCCATCCCTCCCTCCCTCTCTCCCCAAGCTGGTCTCCAAACTTTAATCTTCACTTCGCAACCTCCTGAGTGCTGGGATCACAGGTATATTCTATTTTGCCTAGCACAGACACACTGATTTTTAATGGTTATATTTCATTACTGAATTTCTTCCTTGACTGCATTAGAGCCAAATCTGTTTGGCAAACTCTGTGGACTAGCACATAGACAAGTTTTTTTTGTTTTCTTGTTTGTTTATTTTATGTGTTTTAGTGTTGTGCCTGCTTGTATGCAAATGCAACCCATTCACTGCGTAAACCCATGGAGAATCAAAAGAGGCCTGGATCCTCTGGAACGACAGTTGTGTATGGTTGTTGCACATCCATGTAGATGTTGGGATTCCAACCCAGGTCCTCCGCAAGAGAAGCCAGTGCTCTTAAGCAGTGAGCAACCTCTGTAACCCATAGACAAGACTTTGTAACTTTGTATTACAGCCTTGTAATAAATACATACCCTCCTACAGCTTCCTAGACATAACAGTTTCTTTTTCAACTGTGTTTTTAGATTCTCTATATTCTTGGTAATCTTTTGTCTGGTCAATCAATAATTGAGATAGATGTATTAAAAATCTCCCACTATGATGATGAATTTTTCTGTTTCTCCCTGACATTTGCCAATTTCTATTTTATATGTGTTATGCTTTAAGTTTGGCACATGGAAGCTTAGATTTAGAACTAATACATTTTCTGATAAATGAAAACCTTGATCATTATGTAGCAAGTCTTTATTTTTATTAATACTTTTTGTTTAAAATCCAATTCATCTGATGTCAATATAATGCCACAGGAGTCTTTTGCTAAGTATTGTCTTCTTATACTCACACACCCTCCTCTTTGGCAGTGCTCCATAAACCCCAGGTTTCTGTGCATGCTGGGCAGGGCTTTACTATGGAGCTGCACCATCAGCCTCAATTTTTTTCTTTAACTTTTGTGTTGAGCGGGGAACCGGATGGCGTAGCAAATAGAGATCCTGAGAGGTTAGATAGATAAGAGATAGGAGATATATATAAATATTATATATCTCATATTATATATGACCTTTCAGGGAATCTGGTTTGTTCTAAAATAACATTATAATCTTTCCATTTATTACTGTCTATGGTATATTCATGGCATGAATTTCTAATCACTTTTTCAACGCTTTTGTCCGGGTTACTTTTCTCTTTCATTTAGAATGGTTATCACTGTTTTTATTTTAATTTATGGCCGTGATTGGTATATGCATGTGTGCACATGTACAGGTGGGTACTTGTGCCTATGTGTTGGCATATTATGGCCAGAGGTTTGTATCAGGTGTTTTTTTCTATATCACTATCTTATTTATGAGATAGGGACTCTCTCTCTCTCTCTCTCTCTCTCTCTCTCTCTCTATCTCTCTCTTTCTCTGTCTCTTTGAGCCTAGAATTGGCCCATCTTGGCTGTACTAGCTGTCCTGAAAGCCTCAACAATTGTCTGCTCACCTCTCTCCATGCCCACCTCCCTTTGGGTTTGTATTACAGCCTTAAAATTTTTTAAGGCAGCCAGTGCTAGGAAGAGGTTTTTCATGCCGGGCAGGCGTGGTGGGGCACGCCTTTAATCTTAGCACTTGGGAGGCAGAGGCAGGCGGATCTTTGTGAGTTCAAGGCCAGCCTGGTCTACAGAGTCAGTTCCAGGACAGCTGGGGCTACAGGGAGACCCTGTCTCAAAAAGATAAAAAAAAAAAAAAATGACTATCATTCAGTTTTCCCATCTACTTGATGAATTACACACTCTGTTCTATTTTATTAAGGAGTTATTCTAGTTCATATACATACTTAGCTTAATAATGATTAAAGTGAGTATATTTCTATTCTTCTTGGATCATGCAAGAATATTAATTCTGACCTCCCTTCCTAAATTATTCACTGTATTTTAAAAATATTACTGCAGTTGTAGCCCCATATTTTACAGAATTCCCTGATACCAGCACTGCAGTTCCACAGGGCTTGGGGAGAGCCTGGCAGCAGCGGTGGGAGCGTGCAGCTCCCTAGGGGGAAACCAAGGACCAGATCCTTAGAGCAAATCATCAAGCTTTGAAGGCTGGTTAATCTGTAGCTTCTTGGAGTTTTTCTTTCCTTGTGATGGCCTTGGTTTTAATGCTGAAGGGGTGCTGTTCTCCTCTGACAGTTGGGAAGTGTCTATTTCTCTTAAGTTTTTTTTTTTTTTTTTTTGAGACAGGGTCTCCCTATAGCCTCAGTTGGCCTGGAACTCACTCTGTAGACCAAGCTGGCCTTGAACTCACAGAGATCCGCCTGCCTCTGCCTCCCAATTGCTAGAATTAAAGATGTGTGCCACTGCACCGGCTTAAAGATGGTTCTTAGCCGGTTCTTAGCCACCATGTGGGTTCTGGGAATCAAACCCGGGTCCTCTGCAAGAGCAGTCAGCACTCTTAACCTCTGAGCCATCTCTCCAGCCCCTCTCTTAAGATTTTATGTAGCATTAGAGTAGTCTTTCCAGAGATGTCTGAAGAACTGGCCATGGAATACACATGGTTCTCCTCATAGGAAGTGTTTTTAAGTATTCATTTAATTTATTCAATACAGGACTGGTCAGCTTATGTGTTGCCTTTTGAATGATGTTTGATAGTTTGTGTCTTTCAACAAATGTAACCCTTTGATCCAAGTTGCTACAGAATATCTTGCCATAAAGATGTCTAAAACAATTCTTTATCATCCTTTTCATGTCTGTTGGATCTAGAGTGATGTCTCCTCTTTCATTTCTAGTGATTTTCGTGTGTGTGTGTGTGTGTGTGTGTGTGTGTGTGTGTGGTGTTGTTGTGTTTATGCACTGTGGTGGACTTCATATGTCTTCTTCAGTTCTTCTCTGCCTTCTATTTCTTTTTTCATTTCTTTCTTTCTTTTTTTTTTTTTTTTTGGTCTTTTTGAGACAGGGTCTCCCATCAGCCCCTGGCCTGGAACTCACTTTGTGACAGGCTGGCCTTGAACTCAAGAGATCGACTACGCCTCTGCCCCTGAGTTTCTAGGATTAAAGGGTGTGACTGCTTACTTTCTTTTTTTTTTTTTTTTTTGAGACAGGGTCTCCCTGTAGCTCTGGCTCGTCTGGAAATCATCTGTAACAGGTGGCCTCACTCACAGAGATCCGTGCTCTGCTCCAAGTGCTAGATTAGGGTTGCGCCACCACCACCGGCTTATTTATTTTTTTTAGTATTGTATGAATTACTGTGCATGTCAGGTTTGTGACCCGTGTGTGCAATGCGCGGAGGTAGAAGAGGTCTGATTCCCTGGAACGGAGTTTCTCTGGAATTGGAGTTTTAGATGGTTCTCGGCAGCCATATGGGTGCTTGGGGATTTGAATCTGGGTCTTTTGTAAGAGCGGTCAGCACTCTTAACCGCTAGGCCATCTCTCCAGCCCACTGCCTTCTTTCTTTAAGACAGGGTCCCTCACTGAAGCTGGCGCTCACTGATTCCACTAGACTGTCTGGCCAGCAAGCGCCAGGGACCCGCCTGCCTCCACTTTCCAATTGCTGCTTCTGTTTCCGCGTGGGTCCCTGGCATCTGAACTCAGGTCCTCACACAAGCCCTTTATCAACTGAACCATCTCCCCAGCCCTGCTTTCGTTTTCTCCTTACCAGTCTGGCATTCCCAATGAACTAACATTTCTTCACACCCAGCTGAACGCACTATCTTCAACTGTTTTCAGCTCTTCATTGTTTCTTTCCTTCTTTCTTTGAAGTTGCTCTTCTTTTTGCAATTGTTTTTTAAAATGATCTATGTATTTTATTTATGTATTTTTATTTGTACAAGTGTTTTTATTGTCATATGTTTACTACTATGGAAGAGGGTAACAGAGTCATCATGTGGGTGCTAGGAATTGAACCTGGTTCCTCTGAAAGAGCAGCACTGAGACATCTCTCCAACCCCCCTTTTTGTAATCATTTTTTTAAAATATTTTTTTATTTTATGTGTATGAGTGCATTGCCTACATGTAAGTGCGCCTGTGTTGTAGAATGCCTGTGGAGATCAGAAGAGGGCATTGTAATCCTCTGGAACTGGAGTTACAGATGGTTGTTTGCTAGCTGTGGGTGCTGGGAATCAAACCCGGGTCCTCTGCAGAAGCACTCAGTGCTCATAACCACTGAGCTATCTCTCCAGCCTCTAGTATAGTTTCTTAAAAGCAAACTTTAGAGAGATATAGTATTATATGTGTAATACTATAAGTTTCTTGAAGCGTTGTGTTGGCTGCATCCCACAAATTTAATATGTGTGTTCTTTTTTATTCAGGTCAAATATATTTTTAATCTGTGACTTTCTCTTTGACTCATTAGAAGAATGCTGGTTAATTTCAAATATTTGTCTATTACTGATTTTTTTTTTTACTATTTTCCTATGGTTAGATAATACATTTTATTTTATCTAATTTCATTTATTTTAAAATATTTTGTGATCTAGTCTGTAGCCTTCACACACTTGAAGAGAAAAGGTCCTGTGTTGTCCGCTGGGTGCACTATAAGAATTTGAGACTGCCGGGCATGATGGCGCATGCCTTTAATCCTAGCACTCAGGAGGCAGGAGCAGGCGGATCTTTGTGAGTTCAAGGCCAGCCTGGTCTACAGAGTGGGTTCCAGGACAGCTGGGGCTACAGGGAGACCCTGTCTCAAAAAGACCAAAAAAAAAAAAAAAAAAAGAATCTGAGACCTCAGGTTTGACACTGTTTGGGCCTTCTGTGTTCTTACTGATTCTGTTGATTTATTTGATTGTTGATATGTAAGTGTTGAAATTCCAGCCATATTTGTAGATTTATTGACTTCTTTTCTTCTGTAAATATTTTATTATTATTATTATTATTTTTATTTTATGTATTGTCGGCATATAAGTACGCCCATGTTGTGCAATACTCACAGAGGTCAGAGGGGGCATTGAAATCCCATGGAACTGGAGTTATGGATGGTTGTTAGTTGCCATATAAGTGCTGGTCTTCTTCAAGAGCAGCCAGTGGTCCTAATCCCTGAGCCATCTCTCCAGCCCCTTATTGACTTCTTTTCGTCTTCAGCAATGATTAGTCTATGCATTTCAAAGTTCTGCTGTTAGATGCAAATACCTTTAAGGTTATTATCATCTTTTTCATTAGTTGATGCTTAGTCATGAAGCAATGGCTCTCTCTATCTCTGGTAATATTCCTGAATATTCTATTCTTACTTTTCCTTTAGCTAGTGTTTGCATAGTTTGCGTGAGTGTGTTTTTTCCTGCTGACATGCTGGCAGATTATTTCTGTCTCTATATTTAAAGCATGATTCTAGGCCAGTGGGAAGACTCAGTGCATAAAAGTGAGTTCGATCTCCAGAACCCATGTAAAAACAGCTGAGTGTAGTGGTGTACATGTGTACTCCCGACACTCCTGAACTGGGAGGTTAGACACGGAAGAATCCCTTGGAAGCTTGCAGGGCAGCTAGCCTGGAATATGCATGGTGGTAGAAGAAACAAGGTAATCAAAGATCCCGCTTCAGCAAGGTGGAGCAAGACAGAACTGACTCCCCAAAGTGTCTTCTACTCTCCACGTGCACACCATGGAATGCAAATACCCCACCACACACGTGTGTGCATGCTTGGGTACACACACATAAATAATAAAATAAATTAGGGCATGGAGAGATGGCTCAGCAGTTAAAGAGGACCCTGAGTTCAGTTCCCAGCACCCACGTGGTAGACCATAATCACCTGTATCTCCAGTTCCAGTGGATCTGACACCCCCTTCTGGCCTCCATGGTCACTGCACTCATGTGCACATACCTGCACATAGGCACACACATAAAATAAATAATACAAAATTAAAAATATTTCAAAATAATAAATGAGTATGCTTTTCATGGTCAGCATGGAGTTGGGTGCTTTGTAGGTTTAAAAAAACAGTTTATTTATTATTTTTATTTTTATGTCTATGAGTGTATTGCCTGCACGTATGTAAGTGCATCTGCGTTGTGCAATGGCCATGGAGGTCAGAAGAGGGCATTGGATCCCCTGGAACTAGAGTTTCAGAGGGTTGTTAGCCATCATGTGGGTAGTAGGACCTGAACTTGTGTCTTCTGTAAGAGTGGTCAATGCTCTTAACCACTGAGCTATCTCTCCAGCCCAGTTTTTGTGGTTTTTTTTTTCTTAATCTTATTTTATATGTATGAGTATTCATGTCTGTAAGTGCACCCATGTGTGCAATGCCCATGGAACTGCTGGGAAAATAACCTTGGTCCTCTGTAAAACCAACCTGTGCTCTTAACCACTGAGTTATCTCTTCAGCTTCTTATTTTGTTTTTTATTCAATCTAACAATCTTTCACTTCCAGGTGAAGTCTTTCAATTCATATTAATACTAGGATTGACATGGTTTGATTTTAATCTCCAGTATTGCTAAATATTTTTATTGTTCTGTCTTTTATCTTTCTGCCTGTTTCATGATTAATTTTATTTGTTTCCTTATTTATTTCTTTTTATCCCCATTACTAGTTTCTTAGTTATTTTTTTTTCAGAATGTCTTACTGCTTCTCATAATTTTTGATATATATCTATAAAACCCGACAGTCCACCTTTAAATAATTGCATGCTAATAAATGCAGAGTGCCAGAACCATACATTGTACTGTCAATTTCTTCTTCCTGTGGTATTGCTGGCATAGTTCTACATATGTTATAAACCCTAAAATATTGTTTGTATTTTTCCCTTAAAGAGGCAATTATTTTTAGAGTGACTAAACTAAGAAAATAATGTCTTAAATATTTGCCTTCATTTCTTGCCATTTTGGGAACTCCTGTTTACTGTGTGTACTTGAGTTTCTGTCTTGTGTCATATTCTCTCTGCCTCAAGAACTGCTTTAGCAGTTTTGCATTCCAGGAGTGTTAGTAATTAAATTCTTCAAGTTTTGTTTGCAATGTCTTTCTCTTCAAGTTTTGAAAATTATTTGCACTGGGACTTCAATTATGTCTATGGGAGACTGTTTGCTTGTGTCCATTTAGATATTCCTGTCTGGTTTTTCTCTCCACACATAATGCATACACACACACGCACACACACACACACACACACACACACACACTTTTTCCTTTGTGTTTGAGCTTGTGTGACTTCTATTCACTCATATTTTGCTGTGTTGAGTCTATTAATGATGTTGAAAGGAAAGCTCTACCTCCGATGGTATCATTTTTTATTTCTGGCATTCCTGATTGATCCTTATAGTTTATCTCAGCTAAAAGTCTCTATCCAGCAGCACACATTTTCCACCTTCTCACTAGATTTTATACCATTTTAATTGTTTTTAATCAAAGAATACAAAACTCTAGTTTTTAAAAATAAGTTCAAGAGATTTGTTGCATAGTATTGTGGTTATAATTAATAATGTATTTCATACTTGAAAATTGTTGAGAGTAGATTGGCTTATTTTTTTTAAATATTTTATTTTTATTTATGGGTAAGTATGTGTGTCTGTGTGAGCTTATGCCATATGTGTTCAGGTACCTGTGGAAGCCAGAAGAGGGCATCAGATACTCTGGGGAGAACTGAACTCAGTTCCTCTGTGAAAACAGTATATACTCTTAAATGCTGTGCCATCTTTTCATCTACAAGACTGAACTCAGTTCCTCTGTGAAAACAGTATATACTCTTAAATGCTGTGCCATCTTTTCATCTACAAGACTGTACTGTTTTAAAAGAATATTTTTTTGGTCTTTTTGAGACAGGGTCTCTCTTTAGTCCTAGCTGGCCTGAAGCTCGCTATGTACACCAGTCTGGCCTTGAATTCACAGAGATCCTCCTGCCTCTGCCTCCCAAGTGCTGGGATTAAAAGTGTGTGCCACCGAATCTGGAAAATTTCTTTTTAATCATTTGTGTGGGAGGGGGTGGGGGGGTGTGCGGGTGTGGGTGCAGTTGTTTATAGAGACCAGGGGAGGTCATCCATTAGATCCCCTGGAGCTAGAGTTACAGGTAGTTGTAAGTCAGTCAATGGGGCGTTGAGAGTTAAACTTGGCTCTCTGCAAGAGCAGTATGCACCCTAAACTTCTGAGCCATTGTTCTGCCATGGGGGTGGATTTTAAGTATTCCTATTATTAAAAATAAAAAAGTAGGTGAGTCTGTGTGTTCATTAGCTTGATTCCATTCCACAATGTAAGTATAGTTCACGGCACCATGGTGGAGCTGAGCGTGGTGTTAACAAGCCAATAATCCAGGACTCGAGGGGTAGAGGCAAAAAGATCATGAGTTCAAGTCCAACCTCAGGTACATAGTAGGTCCCAATCTAGCCGGTGCTACATGAGATCTCATCTCACACATACAAACAAACATATCGTGTATGGTAAGCATATACATTTTTATTTGTTGAGACAGAGTTAGGGGGACACTAGGGGAAGTTGGAGGGAGGTAGTGGTGAATGGATATGATCAAAACACATTGTATAAACGTATGAACATTTTCAAGAATAAAAATATTATTTTAAAAAATCAAATAAAACCGGGTGTGGTGGCACACACCTTTAATCCCAGCACTCAGGAGGCAGAGACAGGTGGAACTCTGTGAGTTCAAGGCCAGCCTGGTCTACAAAGTGAGTTCCAGGACAGCTGGGGCTACAGGGAGACCTTGTCTCAGAAACACCAAAGAAATCAAATAAAAATTAACTTTTAAAGTTTTCATTTGATTTTTAGTTCTAGTTCCAGACGATGTACTTGGTTGTTTCCCCTCCTTTCAATACTTTGTTTTCTTGCCTTTTTAGTTTTTCATTCTTTTTTTTTTCTTACAGGGCCCCCCCATAACCCCAGGTGGCCTGGAACTCATTACGTAGACCAGGCTGGCATCAGTCTCACAGAGACCCACCTGCCTCTGCCTCCCTGGATTAAAGGCATGCACCACCACTCCCGGTCCTGGTTTTATTTTGCCTTTATGAGTCTCTTAATTTTTGATCAAGTGAAGACATCATGTCTAGAACAGACCAGCATGAGGTTGATCATCTTTATGCATGAAAATGGACATCTTAGTTCACATCATTAATGTGGGACACGAGCTGGACATGGGTTCTCTTGTTGCTATGGTTACTTCTTGTGGACTGCAGGCATCAGGGTCTCCTAGTGATATGTACTGTTGCCTTAAGTTAGGATGGTGCTGGGCCCAAGTCCCTGCACATCTGTGGAGTGGCAGGATGGTATCCTGTTCTGTAGTTGGAGGCCCTGTGCACTGTGCTATCTTTGGACTCCTTCTTCTTTTCTTCTCCTTCTTCTCCTCCTCCTCCTCCTTCTTCTTCTTCTTCTTCTTCTTCTTCTTCCTCTTCTTCATCTTCGTGTGTGTGTGTGTGAGTGTGTGTGTGTGTGTGTGTTGCCCATGGGGAAGCTGGATGGTGAGGCTAGATGTCTGTCTTCCTGAATCACTTATCCAACTTATATTTCTTGACCCAGGGTCTCTCACCATGCCTGGAGCATGCTCTTTTTGTTAAACCAGCTTGCAACTGAGGCCCAGAGATGTGCCCATCTCCCCCACTAGTGTAAGGCTATAGGTACTGTCACCCCACTAGTGTGAGGCTATAGGTACCGTCCCCCCCACTAGTGTGAGGCTGTAGGTGCTGTCGCCATGCTCCACTTCTGGACAGCTGAACTTGGGTCCTCATGAGTTCCCCACAGAGTCATCTCCCATCCCTGTCCTCCTCTTTTGGTAGTTGAACTGCCTTGCAGCACTTGATCCTGGATGGATGCCCCGCCTTCCTCTACAAGCAGGAGGCTCCCAACAATCTCCCTGGACCTTGAGGCTCAAGACCATCACCAGCACCTCCTGTCTTGTTTACCTTTCCCCAGGTACACTGGGTCTTGGCCAGTGGGCAAGAGGTTTGACTCTTCTTCCAACTGCTTTATAGGCTGGGAGAATGGAGGGAAAGTGGGAAGGTCTCTGCACTGCTCTGTCCTCCCCCACAGTGGCTGTTCACTTCTTTTTTAGCCTGATAGGCAAAGGTTTTGCTCCTCCTTCAGTGGCTCGAGGCTTTTGCATCATAGGAGAGAAGGATCCTCGGAAATGGCTGTGTCTGCTTCCTTCTGACTGCTGACTCCTCCTGATCAGCTCCCTGGGGGTGTTCCTGAGTCCCCAGGCTTTCTCTAGAGCATCTGGAAGTGGCTAGTAGGGACCAGCTGTGAGGCAATAGCCATCCCAGCTTTCATATGCTGGCAGCTATTTCAGTCTCAAGTGCTGCCCTCTGTTCAGCCTTTGGAATTCCTTACAAGTCTTGCTGTTTTCTGGACTGAGGCTTCAATGTGCTTTGTCTTCTCTCCTCTGCATCTCTTTGGAGTTCAAGCTACTTAGTTGCCTAGCTCAGCTCAAGAGAAGTTGGTAAAATGCTCGCCACTCAAGCACAAGGACCTGAGTTTGTCCCCAGCACCCATGCAAAAGCTGTATGACAGAGCACACACTGTAACCTCAGCACTGGGAAGGCAGAGATGGATTCTTCATCGTGCTGGACAGTCACCTTAGCCAAGTCCGTGTGCTCCTGGCTCGGTGAGGGACCATCTCAAAAATGCTGTGGAAAGCAATAAAGGAAGATACCTAATATCGACCTCTGGCCTATCCATACCACGTAAACACCACACACACACACACACACACACACACACACACACACACACACACACCACCATGTATAAATTGTGATTCTGTCACTTTCCCAATTTATTTTTGTTAGGATGAAAGCAACTTTGGGGGGTGGTGGCAACTTTCTACAAACTAAGTAGTAGAGCACCAAGCGTTTTTTTTTTAAACACGTGTTCTTTTTTAAATTTTATTTATTTATGTGTATGAATGTACTGTCTGCATGTAGGTTTCTGCACCCGTGTCGTGCAATGCTGCAGAGGTCAGAAGAGGGTGTCAGATTCCCCTGGAAGTGGAGTTCTCCTGGAATTGGAGTTTCAGACGGTTCTCGGCTGCCATGTGGGTGCTGGGGATCGAACCCGGGTCCTCTGCAAGAGTGGTCGGCACTCTTAACCACTAGGCCATCTCTCCAGCCCAGCTTATGGCTAGTTTTAAGTGACTTTTACTTCTCCCCTCCAAGACTAAACAAAGCCAGCAAGTTCCTTCCTTCCTCCATTTATGGGCTTTGTGGTGGTTTGAATGAGAGTGTCCCTGCATAGGCTTTAAGTGTTCAGACATTTTGTCTCCAGTTGGTGGCACTGTTCTTGGAGGTCTTAGAAGGTGTGGCTGTGCTGGAGGAAGTACATCATTGGGGGTGGGCTTAGTGAGTTTAACAAGCTTCGTGGTCTCCAGTCTCTCTCTCCTCTCTCTCTCTGCTGCTTCCTGTGCTCATGCAAGATGTGAATCTTGACTTTCTGCTCCAACTCCAGCCGCCATGCCTCCTGCCACAATGGACTCTAATTCCCTGGAACGTCTGTCGTAAGCTCAAATAAACTCTTCCTTTTATAAGTTCCCTTGCTCATGGTGGTTTTATCACAGCAACAGAAAAGTGACTAATACAGGGCTCATCCTTGCATGATGGAGACTGAGGCTCACACTGATCTATCAGATTGGTTACTTGGCTCCTGTCTCCCGTTCCTGGGACAATCATCAGGACAAAGTCCTGTCTCCAAGTTCCAGTGGAAACTCTCAGGGGGAAGAATTGCCTTGACACTTTCTGCCTTCCTTTCCTTGAGTTCTCTACGGATTCCTCTTCTTGTACCACCCATGCACTTCAAAAAGGTTCTAATTCTCTGTATCTCTCTTGAATATCTTAGTGGTTTAAAGAGGACAGTCAGGGGCCAGGAGACAGCTCAGGGGTAAAGGTGCTTCCTGCCAAGGCTGATGACCTGAATTCAGTCCCTGAGACACTCACGGTAGAAGGAGAGAACAGACTTCTGCAAGTTGTTCTCTAATTTCCACATGCCCACCATGACATACCCCCACCCAAATAAATAAATGTAATATATATGTATATATCTACATATATAAATATATATATAATGAGAAAGGTCAGTCACAGTACCAAGTTCACTGTGTTGCTGGGATGAAGCTCTCCAATCAGTATTCCACAGGCAACGTGTACCAGTCACACTGGTTGCTCATTTCCATTACTTGGCCCCAAGCATGGGAGCACAGTCTTGGGACAGTATTTGAGTAGGAGGAGTCCACTCTCCTCTGATACATATGAGATGGAATAAGCCTTGAGTGTTTATGAGCACAGGTGTGTTTAATCACATACATTTAGTGTTTGCCTCAAATACGGATGCTGGTGTGATGTGGGGGAAGGCAGAGTGTGGTGGGGGTTACCAAAGACATCTGGAGCCAGTGGGAACGATGTCAAAAATGAATGAATCACGACTGGGCTCCATGGGAGACTGCTTGCCTACCAAGTGTGGATGAGGCTTTAGGTTCCATCGCCAGTATGAAAACAAAACACCAACAAATAAACACAGGCTGGAAAGATGGCTCAGCTAGTGAAGCACTTGCCTTGAAAACCCCAGAACCTGAGTTGGATGCCCAGAATGCATGTAAAAACCCAGGCACAGTGACATGTAGCTGTAATCTCAGTGCTGGGGAAGCAAAGCCAGGCAGATCTCCAGGGCTCATAATTCAGCCAGCCTAAACCACCGAGTGAGCTCTAGGTTGATAGAAACCCGCACCTCAGAAAATAAGGTGTTGGGGGGGGGGCTGTGATCTACTGAGATCCAAGGCTGCAGATGTAGCTCAGTGGCAGAGGGCTTGCCTGGCCTGAATCATGACTAAAGAACCATTAACATACCATCCACTGTGTACCAGATACACTTGTGGTAACTAAGGGATACCACAGGGGCTCAGGACAAATAAGATAAATAGCCCATCTCAGCTACTGGCCCTGGAATAGGTAATTAGCTTGGAGAGTGTAGTAAAATGTATTCTGTGCTTAACGTGTGCTCTGCCACCCACTGAGGACGACCCCACTTTGTGTTCATGCAGTAGATGGGACTGTTAGGGTTTACCAGAGACAGGTAAGTGACATAGGGTCACATTATTAATAAGAGAAGCCAAGATTCCCCCAGGAAGAATATTTCCATGCACAGTGGGACATGTCGAAGTGGGAAGCTCTGGGTGGGGCAATGTAAGTAATTTTCTCTTACAAATAGCATCTCATTGGCCGAGACGGGTTTCTCATGGGCCAGATGGGTACGCTGCCAGGCTTCTTTAAAGATGCTGTTTAGTGTCTGACAGTCTGGTGGTGCCAACACAGATGAGTAATGGTGTACAAGGAACACAACCACTTTGCTGAATTGATGGGAGGTATGAATATAGAAACCCACGTTGATCATTTGCCAAGGCAGAAATGTTTTTTTTGTAGATGTTTTCTTTTAGAATAATTTTAGTTCTACGGAATATGATGTCAGTGGCACAGAGTTCCCTTAATCCTTGTGCTATTTCCACTACCAGTAACATCTTAATTAGAGATGGTGGGAGTAACATACTAATTAGGGATGTTGTGTTTGTCACAATTAATGAACAGATATTAATTCATCATTGGTGATGAAAGTCTATGCTTGGTTTAGACTTCTTAGTCCCTTCCGAAGGTCCCCATGGATTTAGAGTCCTATCTAGGACACCATATTGCACTTAGTAGTTGAATCTCTGTAAGCCCTCCCAGTCAGTGTCAAGGCAGACTTTTCTCTCTCTCTGATTGGCCTTGACAGTTTTGAAGAGCCTGGTCAGTTGTTTTGTAGAATGTTTCTCAAGAGGGGCATGTCCAATTTTTTTCTCATGATTTCCTAGGGTGCCACTCAGATAAAGTATCTTCATCAACCCCCCCCCCAATCCCACATCAAAGGTTTGAGACAAATACTGTCTCCATTGCAAAATCACTCTGCAATTTCAGTTTATTTATTATATGTATATAGGTTAGAGCCCAACAATGGGTGTTGTTTCTCAGGAATGCTATCCATTGTGTGTGTGTGTGTGTGTGCGCGTGTGTGTGTGTGTGTGTGTGTGTGTGGTGGTGTGTGTGGTGTAGGCCAAAGGTCAAAGTTGGATGTCCTCCTCTATAGCCCTCTACCTTATTTCTTTGAGGCAGGGTCTCCTTACTGACCTATAGCTCACCAACTGGTTATACTTCCAGCCAGCAAGCTCCGGGGATCCACCTCTCTATACCCCATCCCCAGTGCTGAGGTTACAGATGTCTATGGCCATTACTGCCTTTTCTATGTATGTGTTCATTCCCCTCAGAGGCCAGAAGAGGGCGTCAGATCCCCTGGAGTTACGGCGGGTTAGGAGCCAAGTCTGTGCTGGGAACCAAATCTGGGTCCTCTGGAGAGAAGCCAGGGTTCTTAACTACTGAGCCATCTCTCCAGCTCCAATATCTGAGTCCAATATTCCCACCATGTGATTTACCCCAGGATAGCCTACTTCACAAGGAACATGGGGGAGCCAGGTAGTAGGTAGGACCATAAACTAGGGGCTGCTAGACCGCAGCATAGCACACCTTCTTAACTCTCTGTTTCAGAGAAAAAGAGCTACAAGTGGGCTTGGCCTGATTTCTTTGGGCTGAGATCTGGCCTCATATGAGAGTGGCCCGTGTCTAGAGAGACCCATGTTCTGATACTGATGTGCTTGGCTCTGTGTGTAGGAGGACAACCCACAGCCTGCTTGCACGCTGGTATCAGAGAAAGAGCCTTTGGCTAATTCTCGGTTTAGGAGATGTTAACAATGCTGAGAGTTTTGTTCCTGAACACCACTTCCACCGCCGCCCCTCCCCACCTCCCCTCCCGACAACGTTCGTCTCTGACATTCCTGTAAAATAAGCAAGGGACAATGTTGCAAAAGATCTATCTGCCAGTGGTTCAGGGGAGCTGCCATCTACCCGAGGTCACCAGGGGTCACTTCTGGCTGGGCAGCCATTTCAGTGCCCCTTTCCTTCCTCCACATTCCCTACACCCATCGGCCTCTGGGGAAAGCCAATTGTTTATTGCGCAAGTAACGGCAACATTAAAGTCAGAAAATTCCTTTCGAGTCCAGGGCTTTAAAGAACATACCCAACAAAACCAATCCACTTAAAATGCAAATTCCACTGACACTAATAAGCAATATATATACACACTCGCATTTACACATGCAAATGAGCGGCAGAGAGCGTGGGGCTGTGCCGGGCTTTCCGCTATTGCATGGCGTGCACGATAACTGGGTCCCAGACACTCCATCATAACAGAGCTGGGAGGCTGCCTGCTGCCTGTCTTCGGGGCCACTCAGGAGCCTCTGGTGACACGCCTGGGCCTGCAGAAGCCAGAGAGCATCACTCAAGTTCAAGACTCCCTGTTAGTTACACTGTGTGGTGCTGAAACAGATACTTAGCATCTGCTTTTGCTAAACAGCACTGAGTCCTCCCTTAGACCCATGAGATTTCTCAAAGCAGGAGGAAAGCCTAGCTAGCACCTTAGCACCTCTGTCTCTCCTGTCTGCCTACCTCCTTGACTTTGGCTAGAAGCACAGAGCTAAGTCATTCATTGTCTGACACCCGCCATCATCTATGGCCATGCCACCCTGAGTGCACCAGTCTTGGCTGACACCCAGTCACCTCGGACTCGAAAGAGAACTAAACCTCCTAAGACAGACTCCTGCCCAGATGAGGATAGCCATCCATGAGGCTGAGGCTCTTCATTAAAATAGAAGTAATCAGCTGTGGGAACCAGGTGGATCCCCTCAAGGGAGGGCAGTGATGAAGGCTTCTTTGGACCACTTTGCAGAAGCAGAACTGAGATCATGACCATGCCTGACCAGGACTGCTTAACAAGGCAGACCTGTTCTTGCCCCAATTCTTCTTCTGTTTAAACCTAAAGCTCAGGCTGGCAGGATGGCTCAGTGGATCAGGGAACTTGCTGCCAAGCCTGACAGTCTAACTTTGATACCCCAGACCCACATGCAGTGGGAAGGAACAAAATCTGACAAGCCGACCTCTGACCTCCATGAGTGCACTATGGCGTGCACACCTAGAGACACAACTTAATTTTTTAAAAGGCCCTAAAGTTCATGTCAGTGTCTTGAACATGAACTCGAGAGTCACTGGACTCTCTTATTTGTTCTTCTTAATGTGGGCACATGGAAGAAATCTCTCTGCATTTTTTTATTGGGGTGAGTGCCTGAGCCTAGCTTTGGGGGACTGCCCAAGCCCAGACTTTTGCCCTACAGATTCTGGTTTGGGGCTGGGGAGATGCTTAATGGGCAAAGTGCTTGCCACAAAACGGGAAGATCTGGGGCTGGAGAGATGGCTCAGTGGTTAAGAGCACCAACTGCTCTTGCAGAAGACCCGGTTTCGATTCCTAGCACCCATGTGGCAGCTAAGAACTGTCTTTAACTCCAGTTCCAGAGAAATCCGACACCCTCTTCTGACCTCCACAGCATTGCATCATGCGGATGCACCAACCTACGTGCAGACAGTACACTCATACACATTAAAAATACCGAAAAAAAAAACAAAACCCAAAACCCAAAACAAAACCAGGAAGATCTACCAAATGGAAACGAATCCTACAAGCTCCTGGGACCTGGTTCATATGAACCTACAGCATTGGTATAAGCATGCACAAGACCCATGCAAGCTCAGCTGGACAAAAACGCAGCACAGAACTGCAGAAATGGATAGCAGACCCCAACCTTGGCAGAGGAAATATTGGCAGCAGATGGTGTTTGGGAGGGGAAGGCCTGGCCTTTTTTAGAAAAGAGTCTTCAGATAGGCTGAATAGAGCTCAGGGAAAGAGCTGGCACTCAGGAGTGAGCAGGGAGAGTAGTTTGGTGCAGTGGACCCTAGCACAAATGACAGAAGATGTGAACTCTGGCGGGAGGCACTGTGGGAGCGTGCCAAGGGAGAAGTGGGTATAAAGGTGATTAAGACTGATTCATACATAAAACACATAACAAATTGAATAAAAATGTCAAAAAAGGGGGGAAGATCCAAGTTCAGATCTGTGGAAGCCATGTAAACCTGGACTTGCCACACAAGTAAAATGCAGCACTCCTATAGAGAGGCGGGAGGCTGAGACAGGAGAGTTCGGAGAAGCTCAGGGATCACCTAGCCTGGTATACACAGCAGTGAGCAAGAAACCATTTCCAAGTAGGAGGGGAGGATCAACAGTGCACACTCACACCCACATCCACACATATGAATATGTACACACACACACACACACACACACACGCACACACACAACCAAACCCTCTGCTTACAGTGTGGTGTAAGTCACACCACCCCTCTGAACTTCCCCCACCTACCTGCCTGTTGAAATCTCCCTCGACCTTCCAGGTCTGCCTGTTTATTTTTATTTACGTATATATGTGTGAGTATACACCATGTGAACGCAGGTGACCTCAATGTCCAGAAGAGGATGTTAAATCTCCTGGAGCTGGAGTTATAGGGGGTTATGGAAGCTGGGAACTGAACTTGGGTCCTCTGCAATAGCAGTATGTACTCGACCACTGAGCCATCTCTCCAACCCCAACCCCTAGGTTTCTGAGGCAGTCTAGACCTCACCAGAGCCTACATGTGAACAGGGCAGGGCTATCACCATTATCTTAGACTTGATCTTCGCTACTGAATCCACAGGTACAGAAAGAGACCCATCTTTCAGTCACTGGTTCTTAAGCCCTGTGCCGTTATTCCTTCCTGCCTAAATGTTTAGGATTCCCAGCAGGCAGGCAATTTTGAAGGATTTTGTTTTTCATTTCTGCAGCTAGTGACAGAGATGAAAAACAGCTTCTCATGGGAAGATGTGGGGCCCTGGCCATGTTCCAGGGTCCAGGCAGCCCTTCTAGCAACTGCTGGGGAGACCTTTCCACGCAGTGAGATTCCCAGTGCCGTGTACTCCCCATTCCCCTATCATCCTAACTATCTGGGAGCATTTTGATGGAAATCCTTAAAAGTATTTGATGGACAGATGTCTTCCTAAGCTCATCTCTAAAGGTTTTCAGGATTAACATCATTGGCTATGGGGTTGGTATGATGGATGAGGCCTCTTTAGATCAATGGGGTTCTGTTTCTCTCAACCTCTTCAGTCTCCACTTAGACTTTTATATCCCAAACTTTTGGGAAAGGGGAGATGAAGATAGAGGCAACACAATAGTTACATTGTTTTGATTTTTTTCTTTTTTAAGACTGGGTCTCCTGTAACCCAGGCTGACCTCAAATTTGCTATGTAGCCAAGGCTGGTCTTGAACTTAAGATCCCCGGGCCTCCATTTCCCAAGTGCTGGGTCGACAGCACGCACCACCACGCCCAGCTTCACGACAGTATCATTTGTGCTCAGAAGTAGTATCCACACTGAATCCTGGCTGTTCCCTCTTAATTCAGGCTCAGGGGCTTTTCTGTGTGTCAGTGTACTTGTTTCATCACCTGCATTTATATATTGCATGCTCATCATGCTTTAGGTGGCTCACAGGTTACGCCGCAGCTCATGGCCTATGAGGTTGCTTTTCACTTGATTCTGGTATAAATGCTCTAATAACGCTCCTGGCATATAGTTCTGAACGCACTCATCCAATCAGAGACATTTCATGAATGGAACATTCTTTTTTATTTTTATTTATTTATTTTTTTTGTCTTTTTGAGACAGGGTCTCCCTGTAGCTCTGGCTGTCCTGGAACTCACTCTGTGGACCAGGCTGGCCTTGAACTCACAGAGATCCACCTACCTCTGCCTCACAAGTGCCCAGACAGTCTTACAGACCTTTTTTATTGGGGGGGGTTATTGCATCTTAAATTTCTAAGGAACAGTCCATCTTTGAAAGAAGTCTGGCAGGAAGCTGGAGGCAGGAACTGAAGCACAGATCACAGAGGAATGCTGCTTATTGGCTTGCTCCTCTGGCCTGTTCTCAGCTAGCATTATTATTATTATTATTATTATTAGTCTCTTAGAGACAGGGTCTCCCTGTAGCCCCAGCTGTCCTAGAACTCACTCTGTAGACCAGGCTGACCTTGAACTCACAGAGGTCCACCTGCCTCTGCCTCCCAAGTCCTAGGATTAAAGGCATGTGCTACCATGCCTGGCTAGCATTATTATTATTATTATTATTATTGCTGGAATATTTTAGAATTTCATACATGTTTTGGTCATATTTAAATCACTTCCCAATTCATGAGACAGGGTTTTACCATGTAGCCCAGGCTAACCTTGAATTCTCTATCCTGACTCCACCTCTCAGGTGCTGGGATTATAGGCATGTACCACCACACTGGCTTCATAGTCTATCTATCTTCTATCAATCTACTAACTTCTATTATCCATCTATATCTATCATCTATCAATCTACTATTTTCTATTATCTATCTAATGTATCTTTTATCATCTATCAATCTATTATCTTCTATTATCTATCTATCTATCATCTATCAATCTACTATCCTCTATTATCCATCTATATCTATCATCTATCAATCTGTTATCTTCTATTATCCATCTCATCTATCTTTTATCATCTATCAATCTACTATCTTCTATTATCTTCTATTATCTATCTCATCTATCTTTTATCATCTATCAATCTACTATCTTCTATCATCTATCAATCTATCTACTATCTTCTATTATCTAGTTATCATCTGTCTATTTATCTATGTATCATCTATCAATCTACTATCTTCTATCACCTATCAATCTATCTACTATCTTCTATTATCTAGTTATTATCTATCTATCTTTCTATTTATCTGTCATCTGTTCTGGTTGAGACGGGGTCCTACCTTGCAGCCCTGGTTGGCCTGGACCTTCCTATATTGACCAGGCTGGCCTCAAACTCACATCAGTTCTCTTGCTTCTTCTGCACACCATAAAGGTGTGCACCACCATGCCTGGCTCCACAGACCTTGATGATTTGAATGTTTGTTGAGACAGGACGTTTGTGTAGCTCTGGAACCTACTACGTAGACCATGCTGGCCTTGAACTCTTATCAGCACTCTTTGTCTCTGCCTCCTGAGTGCTGGGATTATGGGTATGAGCCACCAAGCCTGGCTTCACGGACCTTATCCAATTTCATCTTGCCCGCGAGGGATGCTTGGACTGACTTGACTTCTATGCATGTGCCAGGCCCTAGCTTCTAGATGCTCATGCCCCAACCTATCTGGATTCTGTTTAGGGACTGGCATGTGGCACGTCCCCTGTTCCCTGTGGCCCAATTTCTCTCCAGCTTCAGGCCCACAGCTGACTCACTATAAATATTAGTGGCTTAGCAGGTGAGCACACCATCTCTCCAGCCCCAGCCCACCTCCCGGCACCCCCGGGCAAGCCTGTCCTCCTTCTCCAGCACAGGCTGATAACAGATGATCAGGAGCCTGCCTTGGCCTCGGCTCCCTGTGTGATGAGGTGCAGAATAAATGTGAAGTGAGCACAATATCTCCTGAATGCAGGAAGTGGCAGAATCTATCACTCCAGCCCAGTCCCCACAGACAAGGAACTGTCGGAGTGAGCATATGCTGCGGTAGGCTGGGGTAGCACAGGTCAGGGCTGAGCCTGGGAAGGGCAGCCAAGGGACAGCACTATGGGCAACCTCAGTCCCTAGGGTCTGGGCAGGAAGTAGACTTGCAGTCCTCTGAGGCAAAGCTTAAGAAAAGGATCTTTCTTCACAGTCAACCCCTGACTGAGCGTTGGGTGTGGGGGTGCACACCTGTAATTCTGGCATTTGTGAAGTGAAGGCAGAGTAGAGTGATCAGGAGTTCAAGGTCAGCCTCTGCTACATAGCCAGTCTGAGGCTAGCCTGGGGAACAAGAGACTTTGTCTTGGGGGAAAAAAAAAAGAATTCTTGGCTCAGTCTACTTACCAGGGCAGAGGAATGTGGAATGGGATGGGAAGGAAGATGTGGACGATGGGGAGAAAGGAGACTGGGAGGGGGGGACACACAGGGGGGACACACGACAGACCACACTACTGCTGTTTGATAGGTGCCTCGGACAAATCACACTCAAACCCTGAAGGCTAATGTCCAACTCTACCAGCCGGCAGTGCCGCTCTTTAGGTGCTTTCGTGGTCTCCATTCTGATGGCAGCCCCCTGGGGACGTCTGCATCCCCAGGTAGAACCCGCTGCAGAGGAGGCCACAGTGACCAGTGACGGACTCCCTTCAGCACATCCCCTTCCAGGCTTCGGAGAGGGGGTGTCTCCAGTTACCCTTGACTGTTGACAGATCTGAACCCATCTCTGTAGTAGATTGGTAATGACCTCTCACATTCCCCTAGAGTCTCAGCTTTGCTCACAGGACTTGCCGTGGTCAAGGGGACAGTAGCAACTGTGACTCAAGTAGAGTTTGCAAAGGCATTTGTTTGTTTCCCCTGTGCACACATACATCTGTCGTGAGAACCTACCTGATCTAGCCTGGTGGAAGGATGCAAGAAACACAAAAAGGAGAGTGATGTTGTGGAAGCTCAGGCAGTCAGCTTATCACAGATGCATTAGTAAACCCCACTGAGATTAACCCAGACCTGCAGATGCAGCAGAAATCATTACTGGTAGCTGGGAATCAGGATCCTTGTTATGCAGCAGGAGCTAGCCAATACATCTCTTCCATCTGTATGTTAAAAGCCATTCCAGAGAACAGCCTGGAGGAAGCCAAGTTGGGCCCTCAAAGATGCATAACCGGGATGTTCCCCTAAGCATCTGAGGTCAAGTTTGTGAGTTGGGCCTTGAACTGTTCCATGAAGATCTAGGGAAACATACTTAGGTGCTGAGAGTTGCTGGGATCCTGAAAATCCCATTGTTTGTTTAGATTTTACCAGTTTTCATCAAACAGCATAAAGAACACGGAACAAGCTCAGTATAATGATAAGCTGATAGGGGTCTAGGAAGTTAATTCTGCTTTACTGCATCTCCTACTCCCCTAACTCCCCCCCACCTCCCACTTGTCCCCATTCTGATTAGATATATGTCTCATCAGATTTCATCTATCTATCTATCTATCTATCTATCTATCTATCTATCTATCTCTATCTCTCCTGTGTGTGTGTATGTGTGTGTGCGTGTTTATATGCACACCCTCCGTGTATGTAGAGGTCAGAGGAGGACCTCAGGTGTTGGTCCTTGCCTTCCACCTTGAGATGGAGACTCTCATTCTCCATTGGGTGTGCCAGGCGAGCTGCCCTGGAAGCTTCTGTAGACGCTCCTGTCTCTGCCTCTCCTCTTGTTGTACGGTGCTGGGATGACAGACACACACTCCCAGTGTTATGTGCTTTCTTTGGGTTATGCCGATCCAAAACTCAGGACCTGAAGCTTGAGCCACAGGTGGTTTATCCACTGAGTGCTCACCCCAGCCCACACTGGATATTCTTCAGTGTCCCACTTACTGATCAACAGAAGGGTTATTTGACAAGAGGAGAATGATGAAGAACGGCTGTTCTGAGGTCTGCTCCTTCTGTGTAATGGTTCTTTGACAACCATTACACCATGCACTGTCTTTAATAGGCAAAGAAGATTCAGCGCATGAGTGCTCTACAGTTGAACCACCCTGACAGATTTGTAGAAAGGCCTGGCTCCTGTCCATGTAACAGAAGCAAATGTCTTTCCATGTAATGTCTGCATACAGCTCTGATGGTATCTCTGTGGGTTAGACACCTAAATGTGGGAACTCTCAGTTAACGGTCCTGCTCATTTTGTCACTTTTGACTTATATTGCCAAACTACCCCCCACCCCAAGTGTCTTTCGTGAGAACAGCCAGCCTTCCACGTTCTGAACCCTGGCCAGAATCAGTCTTGTAAAGCTTTTGGCAATTTGTCAGGGAAACACATAATATCTTCCTTTAAATTATTTTTATGAAGAGTGAGGTTGAAACAGTTTTAGATATTTATTGGTAATTTGCATGTCTTTCTTGGTGAATTGCCTGTTTATGTAATCTGACTGTTTTCTCTATCAGCTTGTGATTGCTTTGTTATTTAATATGGCAGGTCTTTATATATTATGGCTATCAACCCTTTGTCATTGAGTCCCAACATTTTCTAAATTTATCACGTCTCTGCTTTTTAGACAGGCAACCTCATTAAAAACCCAAAGCTATGAGTCTTAATTCATTCTCTAGGCATTTACTATCACTTTGTTTCAATATTGTAGTTGGAAGGTGGAAAGTTTAGGAATATGTGGAAGAGTACTCCATGAGAATGTGCTTTTCCAACTCACTTGTATCACGTACCAGTCCGTTTTTCAATGCTATGACAAAATACCCAGAACTGGGTATCTTATAAAGCAAAGAAGTTAATGTAGCTCATAGTTCCAAGGTTCAAGGGCAAGGCACCTACATCTGCTTGGCTCTGGTGAGGACTTCATGGTAGTTGGCATCAGAGTGTCAGGAGCGAGTGCTGGACAGACAAGGCAGGATGCCAGACAGTGAGCCATGTGTCAGGTTCAACCATCTCAAGAGACTTGTCTGCCTTTCCTAGGGCAAAGCCTTCAATGACATAACCACGTCCCACTAGGCCCTGCTTCTTCAAGGTCCCACCAGTTCTTAATACCACCACACTGGGATGAAGCTTCCAACACAACACTAAAGAGCCTTTAGGGTGCTGGGGATGGGAGTTCACATCTGTAACCCCAACGCTTGGAAGGTCGAGTGAGAAGGGTCAGAAGTTCAAGATCAGACCTAGAGACCTTGTCACACACACAGCAAAGCAAAAAGACAAAGAACCTTTGGGACACACACATACACACAAACCGTACACAAGCCATTGTTTGCTCCTATAAGCAGTGCCACAAGTTCCTCTGTGTGCTTGGGGGGTGTTGGGACTGGAGGTGACATTAACTTGCTGTTGCTGTCTTGTTTCATAGCTTCTTAGTCTGTCTTGAAGTTTAAGGCTTCCTGACTTGAGCTTTTGTGTCTACACAGCTGTGCCCAGACATCCTGGTATGCTGGTGAACCTAATATCTCTGATGTAACTTCCAGTCAAGGTTTGTGCCAACATGCAGAGAATATGTGTGCCAACCTTCCATCCTATCCTAGATCTTGTGCTCCGTGTGTTTATAGAATTCCTTCTCTGGGGAGACTTAGACAAGATCTACCCTCTTCTCATAAGGTCACCCTGGAAACCAGTGAGTTTATTGTGCTTATTTACAGAATGTGGATGAAGTGTTCCTTGCAGGAGCATTGTGGGGGAGGGGGTGCATTGGAGAGTGTTCACTGAGTATGGGTGATGGCTTCCCCATGGCTAAGGTGGAGTTCCCCTTCCTTTACCCTCCATGGTCTGTACACTGTAGGGCCTTCCTGGGACCCAGAGGCCACATGCCATGACAGCAGAATTGATTACAAATGGCAGAGAAGAGGAGCTGGACTCTCAGGAGAGAGTCTGTCCCTACCTCCTCCGGTCTCCTACAAAACAGATGCTCCTGTTTTGCTGAGCAACAAGTTCTACAACGCCTTCTCTGTGCACTCTGCAGCCTGTGCACATTGAAGGACCTGGAGAAGTGGCTCCATGGGAATTGGGTTCTATTGAGGTGCTAGTCTAGGGGCTTTTAAAGGGACTCAAGGCAGAAATTGGGGGTGAGGTCCACAGAAGAAGATAGCCCAACAGCGCTGGTGTCTGGGTGTCACCTCTCACTTTTAGTCACATCCCCACCTAACACTTTCAGGCAGGGGTTAGACCTAAGAAGGAGCCAGGACTCGGAAGAAGCTCCCGGCAGTCCTGGCCTCTGGCAAGGACATTCTCCGAGCTACTACTTTGGGCTCTGTCTTAGTTACTTTCTATTGCTGTGATAAAAACACTCACCAAACCAACTTGGGGAGGAAAGGGTTCATTTGGCTTTTAGTACACATCCATCATCAAGGGAAGCCAAGGCAGGAACTCAGAACAGGAACCCAGAAGCAGGAACTGAGCACAGACCTCAGAGGAACACTGCTTACTGGCTTATTCCTCTAGCCCGTGCTCAGCCTGCTTTCTTATACAACCCAGGACCAGCTGTCCAGAGGTAGCAGCACGCATGATGGACTGGGCCCTCCCACATCATTCGGTACTCAAGAAAATGGCCCCACAGACTCGCCCACAGGCCAGTCTGATGGAGGAAATTCCTCAGTTGAGGTCCCTTCTTCCCAGGTGTGTCAAGCTGACAACTGAAACTGTCTAGCACAGGGTCCCTGCCCTGCCTGTCCAGTTTCCCTCTCTTATCCTCATCGCTTCCACATTCTGTGTGCTCTGTCACCTCCAGATACTATGTATAGCTCCATCAGAATTACATACAGCTGGGAGGGAGATGGAGGAGAGAATGGGTGAGGTCCCGGGCGGGGGTCTACTGATCCTCCCCATGCCCTCCTTCTCTGGGGGGAAGGTCAATGACTTCATCTTGAGGGTCTCTTGCAGGTAGTTGCAGCTGCCCTGATGAAGATGATAGTGGCTTCTATGTGTGGAGGACAGTCTTCTATGACATCTGCCTTGGGCATGGATAGAGATAGGATATTCATGACCAAGGCTTCCTGCCTTAGAAACCCTTCTCAGGAAGGGGATTCCAAGACATGACTGTAGCTACTGATTAGGATGTGTAGCCCGTTGATGGTGTGCCATGATTAGGCCGAGGTGGCCAGGGCTTTGTGCTTATGGCATTTCTTCTAGGCCACCTGGCCTCAGTGTCTGCCACCCTTTGAAGGATGTTGAGTCTATTCTCCTTCCTTCCCACCCTCCCTGCAAGGCTCAGCTTACAGTTTCTTCCCCCCCCACACACACACACTTCCCTTCACTCTCCAATGCAAAGCAATTGTGTCCATGTTTCTTTACCTACAGCTTCTCCCATCTATGAGGACCAGGGACATTGAGACATTTTCTTAAACAAAAGAAGAGGTAAATCTTGCACTGCCTGTGAGTAAAAGGCTCACAATGCAGCCAGCTTTTAGTGCATCTGCTTTCTTGCGGACTACAGGCAGAAGAGCATTTACCTGCTGCCTGGCATTAAGTAAGCCCTGGACCAGGAAAGAGAGTGTGATAAGAAGGCACATAGGGCAGGCAGGGCTGGGCTAATGAGGAATGGGATGGTGGTAGTGTGGGGCTGTACAGAGGAGGATCACCCAACCCGAGGCCCAGCAAGGGGATAAGTGTAATTTTATTTATTTGTCCTCCACGCGAATAACGGCAGGATTTCTTTCCTGTCTTTCAAGGGCATCTCCTCCCAGTCTTGCCAGAAGGCAGACTTCTCTGAAGCAAAAGGCAGACTGTCACCTGTCCAAAGGCCAGCAGTCTGCATTGGGATAAGACAGAGGAGGAGGCACGGGTGACCTTGGGTGGCTCCTCTCCAGTCTGAAGCTCTGTGCCTGTGCAACTGAACACTTGGGAAGATGGGAAAGGAATCTGAGACAGGTCCACTGTGGAGCAAGCCCACCACCCCTTCCTGGCCCGCTGAGGGATCCGGACCACCACCTGGGGGCCCAAAGCATCAGTTGGCTGAGTGCAGACGGCAGGATGGGGAGACGGTCAAGGTTGCTTCACACAGGGACTCCAGAATCTTCCCACTCTTTAATGAGGAAGTAATTCAGTTAGCTCGGATTTCCCTGTCTGTAGCTTTTATTAAATGCAGGCACAGCCAAGCTATTAGGAACACCGGGGGAAGCGGGAAGCAGTGGGGACCTCGGGTGAGGCAAGCGGGGGAACCAGGCAAATTATTAAACAGATTAGGAGAAGCGGGAAGAATGAGGAGAAATAAAGAAAACAGAAAAAGGCAAATGAGGCTGCAGAGAAGGAGATCCAGTACAAAGCCCCGCAGACAGACCAGGCAGGGGCCGCATTCCAGGCTCCACGTCTCTATTGTGCTGTGCAGCAGCCTAATCAGGCGCTAGGCGATCCTGCTTCCTCACAAGGCTGGGAGCCATTCAGTCCTTCCCCAGCCCCACGCACAATAGCCGGACACAATAAATAATAACACGCCGGCCTGCGTTTGCCTGCTCCCAAATGCGGGAGGGCGGCAGTGCCCACTCTGGAACTGCTGGTGCCAGGGACCTTCTCAGGGTTGGGGTACTTGGTGATGGTGGTGGCAGGGGTGGGGGTGCTGCCAATAAAACAAAACAAAAAGCCAGCATTTACTGTGTAGTTTTGAGTATTTCTGCTTGTAGCAATTCTCAACGAGCCTATGAAGGTATGACTGTACTTATTTTGTGCAAGATTAGAGAGTGAGTTTTAGAAAAGTTAAGTCAGAGGTCACCTTGAGCATAGCTACCATCCAGAGGTCATCAGAAAGGGCCCTTGGAGTGTCCATGTGAATAAAGTTTTATTGGTACGTAACCTCTGTGGCAGAGCTGAGTAGCTGGGACTGAGACCATGTGGCCCAATCCCCTAACACATTTACTTTCCAAGGCATGATAGGAAATGTTTGCGGAGCCCTGGGGTCAACGCCTAAATGAGACAGTATGAGAGCTGGCATGCGGTCCAGCCTGACTCTGGAAGTTCTGTTCCAAAGGGGAGCCTTGGAGACCCCTGATCAGAGAAAGCAGGGGAACCTCCTGCTGGGGCAGGGGAGAAGGCAGAAGCTGTCTGGCCCAGTTCAAACACTGGGGGTGAGAGACAGGAATGGATGTCCAGTGACCCAGTGACCCAGTGACCTAGTGACCTAGTGACTCAGTGACCCTGTGACCCTGCTGTCCCTGCTCCCCCTCCTCTGCCTCTCCTTCCTCCTTCTCTTCCTTCCTCCTTCCTCTTCTCCCCCTCCTTCTCTTCCTCCTCCCTTTCCTCTTCTTTTCCTCCATCTCCTTCCTTTTCCTCCTCCCCTTCCTTCTCCTCCTCTTGTTCCTTTTTCTTCCTGCTCCTTGTCCTGTCTCCCTTCCTCTCTCCTCATACTTCTCCTTTGGTGCTGGGTATGGAACCCAGGGCCTTGCACATGCCAGTCATGCGCTGTATCACTGAGCTACACCCCAGCACATGGTTTTTATTAACCCATTTGGTGAAGGTCTAAAGTGTCAGCCTCTGCCCCAGCCACCCCTAGAAGCTAGAGAGGTCTAGCGAGCCTTGGGCAGGCCGGGTCAAGGTGGCTGTGCCTAGACCTGCAGGCTGTGTCTTCCTGTTCTTCTCCCCAGCCTGCCCAGGTCAGGCTGAGGTAGCAGAGCTCAGCTGAAGCCTGATAGGGCAGAGCATGTGACTGAGGGTAACAGAGGGTGCTGGCTCTGGGCCCTGATAGATACAGGTAGGGCTCAATTAACGATCAGGCATGTGTCTGACCAATATCTTCCTTCCTTCCTTCTTTCCTTCCTTCCTTCCTTCCTTCCTTCCTTCCTTCCTTCCTTCCTTCCTTCCTTCCTTCTTTCCTTTCCTTCCTTCCTTCCTTCTTTCCTCCCTTCCTTCCTTCTTTCCTTCCTCCCTCCCTCCCTCCCTTCCTTCCTTCTTCCCTTCCTTCCTTCCTTTCCTTCCTTCCTTCCTTTCCTTCCCTTCCTTCCTTCCTTCCTTCTTTCCTTTCTTCCTTCCTTCCTTCCTTCCTTCCTTCCTTCCTTTCTCTGTGTCTCTGTGTCTGGGTTTGTGTCTGTGTATCTATCTGTCTGTTTCTCTCTCTATCTCTCTATCTCTCTCTCTGTCTCTCTCTCTCTCTCTCTGTAGGTATGTGTGAGGCAAGATGTTCGTGTGAGTGTGGGCACACACCTGCCACAGGTCCTGTCTGCTGTGAGTCCTTGTTTGAGGCAGAATGTCTTCTTGCTCTCTCTGGTTGTTGAGCCAGGCTAGCTAGTCTGTGCGTTTCCAGAGATTCTCCTGTCTCTGCCTCCCGTCTCAGGATAGGATCCCTGGGTTATAGACACCAAAGTGGCTTGAACCCCGAGAAATGCAGACGCCACATGCAACAGTGCCGTGGAGGCCCCTCCCAGGTGGAGAACACCCACCCCCCTGAGGGGACTGAGAGGCAGCAGGAAAATCATCTCTAATATCCTTGGCTACATCAGTCCTGAGTGCCGTGTGCTGCTGACAGAAGGATGCCCTGCATTCCTATGGTTTGCTATAATAAGCCATAACGTCATTGCCATTCATCTCACTCAGTCCTGAAGTATCAGTCAGCAGGTGCTGATCTGGGTTATGGAGGACTGAGCAAACAAGTCCTTGATTTGGAAATGTACCTTCTATGGAGGAAGACAAACTTCCCACTAGATTCGATGCATAGTTCCTCGGGATGTAGAAGGACTGTGGAGTGCCAGGCAGAGAAGGGATGAAACAAGGAAATGAATGACAGAAATATGCAGGGGAAAGTGTGCAGGGCCGAGGGAACAGCCCATGTGGTCATCAAGAGGGCGGGAGGAGCTGGGGGTGTTGAGGACGTTGCTAAATTTCCTTCTGGTGGGGGAGATGCAAATACCTTGTACCCCCTTTTCCCAAGCTCCCAATGGCAAACCATTGGGATTCCACCAACACTCACCCTGGGGAGACGATGAGCTTTTAGTGGACTTACAGAGCATTAGGTGAGGGGTCACTCACAAGAGTGTGAGTGCTTCTTAAGGCCGCACTGGAAAGTCGTCACCCAGCATAGATGATAGCTTCCCTACAGCCACATATAGCCCCTCCCCCTTACCTTCCCTGACCTACATACTCTACAGGCCTCCCCTTTCCCTGAGTCTATGTGCAATCAGGTCCCAGTTGCCCACCACAGGTTTGGGAGGAGCGGCCGGACACTCAAGCGATACTCCATGGCTCTCCCTGCTCTCCCTTCTATGCCCAGCATCAACAGTGAACAAGCCCAGTTGTGATGATCTTTTGCAATCCAGCATAGCTGAGCTCAGGAATATGGCATCCGTCTGGCTCGAGGTCAGTCCTGTATCACAGAGGACCAGAAAGAGGTGTGTGCATTGGAGTAGTCAACAAACTGGAGGGCTATGGGAGAGGGTTATGGGAAGTCAGAAGACAAGTCATGCGTGGTGTAGAGGCCATGAGGTGGACTGTGGCTCTCACCCAGTGGAGGAGAGGACAGGAGGAAAGGTTGGGAAGAGATTTCTACAAAAGGAGCAGAGGGGTGTGGCTCCAGGAAGTAGCAAAGAGCCTCCCCATAATGACCCCAGGGTGGGCTGCACATAATGTGTCTGTCCTCTCTATGAGGTCAGTATGTTTTCAGTCCTATTTTTTTTTTAGACAAGGAATGTACAAAGGCCAGGGTTGAGCAGCCAGTCCATAGAAGTAGCACGAACTCTAAGCCCTTGACCCCAAACCCCTGTGGGGAAAAACTTGCTCCCGGGCTCAGTAGCAGTTGTCCTGTAGCACTGAAAACCCATTAAGGGACAGCTGTCACCTCCAAGGCAAAAGAACAGGGACAGGCCCTTGGCTCCTCCCTTAAGAGTTAATCTTGCTGGTCTGGCCCATCACCAGGCCAAGGGGACAATCTCTCTGGAAGCAGGGTCTAAAAAAATAAAAGGAATAATTTTAATGAGATAATGTGCTTTTCCTTTCCGGAATTTCTGCCTCCCAGCTTAGTCCAAAGGAGCTGCCTTGTGCTTCCATTGGGTTCTGTCTGCCCATCTTTCTAACTCTCCCCCCCTTTAAAAATTTTTTTTTAATTTAATGTGTATGAGTGTACTGTCTGCATGTAGGTAGGTGCATCTGTGTCGTGCAATGACACAGAGGTCAGAAGAGGGCATCGGATTCCCCTGGAACTGGAGTTAAAGATGGTTCTCAGCCACCATGTGGGTGCTNTGGCCCATCACCAGGCCAAGGGGACAATCTCTCTGGAAGCAGGGTCTAAAAAAATAAAAGGAATAATTTTAATGAGATAATGTGCTTTTCCTTTCTGGAATTTCTGCCTCCCAGCTTAGTCCAAAGGAGCTGCCTTGTGCTTCCATTGGGGTCTGTCTGCCCATCTTTCTAACTCTCCCCCCCTTTAAAAATTTTTTTTTAATTTAATGTGTATGAGTGTACTGTCTGCATGTAGGTAGGTGCATCCGTGTCGTGCAATGACACAGAGGTCAGAAGAGGGCATCGGATTCCCCTGGAACTGGAGTTAAAGATGGTTCTTAGCCACCATGTGGGTGCTGGGAATTGAACCCGGGTCCTCTGCAAGAGCAGTCGGTGCTCTTAACCGCTGAGCCATCTCTCCAGCCCACTCTCCCCTTGTTTGCTCGTCTCTTTCGTGTGGATGTTGGTAATGGCCCATGTATGTTTTCTCTGGTACTTCGGGCTTCCTCTCTCTTACTCGAATGCTCCCCTCCCATGTGACTACTTGTCTCTACAGCCCTCCACGCTGGCTTAACTCAAACAGCCTGGCTCTGCTCCTTCTCTTCTCTTCTGGGCAGCTGCCTAGATTTGCATCTTGCCTGCCCTGGAGTTTTTCTTTCTAACTAGTAAAATCATCTTAGAGTTTCTCTTTGAGTCCGTCTTTAAATTCTTTTACTAATAAGACCAAGACCCTCAAGAGAGGACCCTAATCTTCCCTAGTCACAGCAGGTCCAAAAAGCAGAAATTAAACCCCTCTAGTTATATCCAAGGATGAGTTTGATACCTGGCCATGGGGCAGTTGTACTAGAATCTTCTCCGAGTTCACAGTGCCCATCTCAGGCTATAGCAGATCAAGCTGTTTGCCTCTGGAGTGGCTTCTCTGGGTTTGAAGTGCCTCCCCAGCCACTAGGTTTTCAGCTTCTGCCTGTGTTGTCTCATGGCCACTGTAACATCTCATTCAGCTGACTGCCAATGTGGTCTGGCAATGTTGCAAAAATGCCAAACCAAGTGAACTAGGGCATGTGGAAGGCTGTGTCCAGTGAACCCCAGACCTGCGTGTACTACTATGATCCTCCTTCTGCACCCAGAGTAGACATAACTAATCCATTCCGGAATTGTTGATAGTTCAGCTTCGGGTTGTGGTGCAGAACAGTAGACACAGTGCTCCTCTTGTTCATCCTCCATAGTAAGAATGGTCTGAAGAGGAACCTCATGGTCCTATTTCAGCAATGTTTTCCCACATCTAAGGAGAGGGAGGAAAAAGCCTCTGTGCCACTGTGATGACTAATCTTGGTTGTCAGCTTGACTGGGTCTGGAATCAAGTACAACACATGCCGCTGGGTGCTCCTGTGAGGAGCTGTCTTGTGGGTGGCACCTTCTGGTGGCAGTCCATCTAAAAGGGCATGGTAGAAGAAAACCGCTTTTTTCTGCTTGCCTTCACTCTCCCTGGCAATTTCATCTGCCCATGGCTATTGGATTCCTTCACTGATGTTAGAACCAACTTCTTCTTCAGGCTTCCGATATAGGTTTAAGACCAGCAGCTCTATAAGAATCCTCTAGACCCATGGCATCTGGTTGGAACTGCTGAGACATCCAGCCTTGTTGATGGAGCAACTATTGGATTCTCTGCTTCTCTAGTGTAAGATAGCCATTGTTGAACTACCTGGACCATATCACGTAAGCCAATTGAATGAAACCCCTTTTAACATAGATTTAACATAGATTCGTTCCATCGTTCCTGTTCCTCTAGAAGACCGTAGCTCACACATCTCCTGCTTTATACTGGCCCTGTGGGGAGAGAGAGTCCTGTTCAGCATCTCTTCTTCTTCCCTCCCTCAGGAAGGCATGCATCTCAATGGGAGAATCAGCTGTCATGGCAACCTTCATTCTGACCCAGGAAGGACCAGCCATTCTTCCTGGAATCCTGTGAGTAGACAATTCCTCTTTTTCTCCACTTCCTGTAACTATGTCCAGTGCTAGATCAAGAATCAAGGTCTAGTACACAATTCGAAGTCTTCCAGAAAACTGGTAATGTAAACTCTGAGGTGAAATCAGCCAATAACCACATGTAAGGATAGTGGTAAAGATCAATGGAAAAGACTGAGAGAGAGAAACACTCCCAATTCTGTTTCAGTACAAATGCCCCCCCCTTTTCTTTTTAAGTATTTTGAAATCTAGTGTTGTTTCCCTTTTTAAAATTTTATTTATTTTTTTATGTGTATGAATGTACTGTCTGCCTGTAGGTTGGTGCACCCGTGGAGTGCAATGCCTCAGAAGTCAGAAGAGGGCGTTGGATTCCCCTGGAACTGGAGTTAAAGATGGTTCTTAGCCACCATGTGGGTGCTGGGAATCAAACCTGGGTCCTCTGCAAGAGTAGTTGGTGCTCTTAACTGCTGAGCCATTTCTCCAGCCCCAGTACAAATGCCTTTAACTGGATATTTGAGTAGGTTTCCTGGCTGTTGAGTGGTTACCATACAGCAAGTATGCTATGCATTGGTCTGCTCCAATGTTGATGTGTATGCATGTGTGTGTGTGTGTGTGTGTGTGTGTGCGTGTGTGTGTGTGTGTGTGTGTGTACATGTGTACATGTTGGTGTGTGTGGAAGCTACAGATCAACCTTGAGTATCAGTCTTTGGGAGCCATCCACCTAGTTTTATGAGACAGGGTCTCTCGCTGCCCGGGGGCTCTCTGAATTAGGTGGCCAGGCTGGCAGGTGAGCCCCCAGATCTTCCTGTCTCTGTGTCCCCAGAACTGGCATCAAGTGCTCATTTCCATGCCTGGCTTTTTTGACATGGGTTCTGGGAATCAAATTCAGGTCTTTGTGCTTGCAAGTCAACCATTTTATTAACTGGAATAACTCCCCAGCTTGTTTTGGCTTTCGAGACAGGGCCTCACTGTGTAGCCCAGGCTGGTCTCAAATTTGTGATTTTCCTACCTCAGCCTCCCAAGAGCTGGGATTATAGGTGTGTCCCATCACACCCGGCTTGGCTCAGGTTTCCTAGAGACGCCATACCTACTGATTCACTCAACATGCACAGAACTTTACACAAGACTGTAGCTATCACCCTCTTGAACAGTTGGGGATGTGTCTAAAGTCTCAGATCCAGTGAGAACTGAAGCACTTGTTCTCAGCCTTCCTACCCCGCCTTGGTGTTGGAACTTTCTGAGATGAGCAGGAATCTGGCAGATCACTGAGAGTGAATTATAACCCAGTTCTCCCACCAGCCATTGGTATGTCAAAGGCCTGCCTGTGGTTTGACTGGGCAGTATTGGGACTGTTATGGGCAGGATCTAGTGGGAGGGAATGAGGTCATAGCGAAGTGCCCTGGAAGGAAATGTTGGTACCCTGGTCCTTTCCTCAGTTTCTCTCTTTGTTCCTGGCCACCTGAAGTGAACAACCCTTCCCACCACCCGTCCAGCCATGATGCACTGTGCCAGCGTAGGCCCAAAGCAACAGGGACAAGTGACCAAGGACTGAACACTCCAAACTGTGGGCCAATCAACCTTTCTTCCTTTCCGATCTATAATCTCAGGTATTTTGTCACATAGAGTCAGGACATCTACTCACATTGTGGGGGAGGGGACAGGAAGGCCACATCTCACTATTGGACTTAGGAACTGGGGGTCCTTTAGGGATAGCAAGAACAAGGACCAAAGACCAGGAAGGAAACAGGACCATCAGATGCCAAAAGTGACCAAATGCTGTAGCTGCAGACCCAAGGCCATCGTAGGACTGTCGGGGGAGCTGGCTGGGCTCACCCGTGCAAGGCGAGCTGCAGACCAGAAGGGTCTAGGGGCACGTTCAGGAAGCTGGCCCACAAGCCCATTGCTTGGGGGCTTTCAACAAGGTTAACTGTCTCTAGGCTTGTGTCTAAATCCTTCCCTCAAGCTCTGGTTACTAGGAAGGAAAAGTTTAACTTCCTGTTTCATTGCAGAAGACGATAAGGAAGAGAAAAGTGACTTGTTCAAGTTCACGTGGCTGGAAGAAGGGCCCTGACTGCAGGTCCCTCCTGTACCTGTTCACCATCCACAAGCAGAACCCACTGGAGAATCAGGAGAGCTCTCCCTCTGCACTGCCAACCAGCACTGCACATGGCTCTGACTCCACAGCCCCACCTCACCCCTGGAGATGCAGCAGGAGGGGTCTGATGGATGCTTATTTTTATTATGAAATAATTCGTACATGCAAAATGAACGAGTGCCCAGTGTGTAAGACAGACAAATTAATAAAGCAAATTCCCATGAGCCCAGCTTATAAAACAGAGTATCACATAGTTGTGTGGGAGAACCCTGTGCTTGGGGCCTCTTTAGTCTTCTCAACCCTAAAATATATGCTCATATATATATATATATATATATATATGTTTTTTTTTTGAGAAAGGGTCTCCTTGTAGCCCCAGCTGGCCTGGAACTCCCTATGTAGATCAGGTTGGCCTCAATCTCAGAGATCTGCCTGCCTCTGCCTCCCAAGTGCTGGTGTTAAAGACTTGTATCACCACACCTGATTTGAACTTTTTTATTTTAGTTTTAGTTTTAGTTTCTTGAGACAAGAACTCATTACATGTACCCCACACTAGCCCCAAACTTACTCTACATCCCAGGTGGCCAAGAACTTGTGCTTTTTGGGTCTTAGCCTCCCCAGCGCTGGGACTGCAGCCATGCACCCCCCCACCCCCACTCAGCTGTGCAAACCATCTTGTTCTTCAGTTCTGCTCTGCCCCTCGTGTTTGCATTGCTATCAGTGTGTGGCTCTGTTTTGCGGGATTTGGAGCTCAGTCTGACTGGAACCCTCACTGACAGGATCGAGCTCGGCTGTGCGCTTGCTCATTCACCCTCAGGAAGGAGATGCTGTCATCAGTCCATTTTGTAGAGGAGGACGCTTCACGTGAAGCCTGGAGATTGTTTCCAAGTCACACAGCTGGCAGTTGATAGAACCAGGATGTGATCATGAACTCCTGGAATATGGAGCCTGTGTTGTACTGGTGTGCAGTAGGGTGTCATCCCAAGGGATTCTGGGGCCTGCTCGTATCTGCTGATGCCTGTGGCCACCCTTCAATCATTTCCATACTGTACAGTGGCAAGCGTGAGAGACAGGAGGGTTGGGACTGGGGGTGATGTATACAGGAGAGTAGTTTAAGAAGCTCCCCTCCCTCCCTCTCTCCCTCCCTCCCTCTCCCTGTCTCTTTCTTTCCTTTCTTTCTTTCTTTCTTTCTTTCTTCTTTCTTTTTTGTCTTTGTTTCATATATATTTGTGTATTTATGTGTGTATGTTACATGTATATTTACTATGTATGCATTTGTGAGACTTCTCGTATGTGTGTGTGTGGTGCACATATGGGTCTATGTACACGGGGTGCCCGTGCCTGAGGACAACCTTAGGTACTATTGCTCAGGTGCCATCCACTTTTATCTGTTTTTGAGACAGGGCCTCTCATGGGTCTGGAACTCATAAAGTAGGCTAGGCTGGTGAGTGAGAAGGGAACTCTGTCTCTGTTTCCCCAAGGCTGAGATTATAACCCCGTGCCACCACACTGGCTTTATTTTTTCTTAAACATAGGTTATGAGGGCTAGAGAGATGACTCAATGGTTAAGAGTACTGGCTGCTGTTGTAAAGACCCAGGTTCGAATCCCAGCACCCATATGGTGGCTAACAACCATCCATAACTCCAGTTCCAGGGGATTCAATGCCCTCCTCTGTCCTCTGCAGGCACTGCATGACACAGGCACATTTATATACATGTAGGCATAACACTCATATACATAAAATTTAAAAAAAAATTTAAAAAGTAGGTTCTGGGGATTGAACCCGTGTCTTCCTGCTTACTAAGCAAGCACTTTGTGCACTGAGTTCTCTCTCCAGCATATTTTTTCTTTTACTTGCAGCCAAAAACATTATCACAGGTCCATTTCCAGATCTGCCCTCCACTCCCTTGGATTATGTGAGCCTGGACCAACTTGCTACCTGATTCTGCAGCCCTTCCCAGGCCAGTCCAGTACTTACAAGCCCGGGACAAGGTATCCTCATGCTGACAGTCCTGTGTAGAATTCCACCTTAATTAATCTTGTGCCAAGCATGAGGGTAGAAGTGATCCCAGCAGAGGCTGGGAGATGACTGTGCTGGAGTAAAACAAAAAGGAGCTGCTGGTCTGTGACAGCTGATATTAAAATGACTCTACAACTCACTTCCTATCTGGAGTCAATGCATTATATCCCTAATAAATAATAGGTTCGTGCAGGTTAAGTGTCTGTTGCTGCATTCCAATTGTTGATATTTAATTAACTCTAAAATTAAAGTGTACTTTTATCGCCACACTGCTTGGGCGACTCGATTCCTAATTGATTGAGATGAAAGTGGCTCCCAAACATTCTGGTGTCCCTTTGTCAGTCCAAGCGCAAGACGATTTAATGAAAACGTTTGACATTTCAAAGTATGACATAAATATCTTTAAATTAAGCAGAAGACGGGGTCTGGGTGTATTCCACAATCAGGGTGTGATGGGTGAGGAATTGCTTCTTCACGGGGATGAGGTTTTATGAGGAACATGATGGCTCTGGGGCGTCGTTAAATGGCTGAGACAAGGTGGCACAAGGGGCTGGCCATCTTTCTTTTGGTTGGGAAGATGGTTGACCCAGAGTTGTTTTTTTCTGGTCTATGATGCATGGAAGAGAGGGAACTAACAGCCTGGAGGGTGGGGAGGACAAGTGGATTGTGCTAGAAAGACCCAGCTAAAGCACTCTAGTATGTACTTCATCACAACCAACCTTCATTGGTTGGCCTGCATTTCCGTTTCCTAATCCTCTCATATGGTAACAACATTCTGGTCCTCAGAGTTACATGGACATCCCGTTGGCCAAGAACTGAACCGGACTGTAACAGCTACTTGAGTAAGTGGCGGGCCACACCATTCTCTTTGTCAAGTTCTGACTGTGAATTGAAGATGATACCCTGGTCTCCTGTGAGCAAGGCAGGTGAGGTGTTCTCGAATGTAAGGCTTGTTCCTCCGTCAGCTGTGGGTGGACCTATCTACCTTGGAGACATCTTGATTAGGAATTAGAGGCCTCAGTTGGGCTTAGCAGACTACTTCTCTAAGCTGGTCTTGGCTACCCCACCCACTGCTTTCTTAGTAGATCTTGGTCTGCAATAATAATAATAAAAAATAATCTTAGCATAAGAAAGTTATTACAACAGAATATAGCTCACAGAACTGGAGGCTGGGAACTCCAAGAAGATGTTTAGTAAGGGCTCAGGTTCTGCTTCCAAGATGGTGACTTACTGCTGCATTTTCCTAAGGACACAAGCATTGTGCTGTCACATTTCACAAGGGACGGAAGGGGACCGTTACAGGCCAACCACCTCATTCACAGCCTGTAACCCTCCATGCACAATCACCTCCTATAACCTTTGTCTCTTTGTATGGTTGCAACGAAAATTATGTTTCAGCATGGATTTGGGAGGGGAAACAAGCTCAAATCACACAACACAAGGCTTATTCAAAACCAGGTAGAAGATGCAAGCTGATTGCATTCATTTGGAAGAGAGCCGAAGGGCTTCAGGATGACCTCTACAAATGCTGGTACCACCTCCTGTGGTGATCCATTCAAAGACTCTACAAGTTTCAACATGTCTTCCTTAACAGAACAAATCTGTCTTCTTGTCGCTTTCATTAGTCTCTTGGGGCCACTTCACCTACCCCTGTGATAGGCATGAGTGCTGTTTGTCCAATGCACCTTACCATATTCCACAAATATGGTAGAATTGGCTGACTGGGCCCTGGTGATTTGATAGAAGCATGTGACCTGTGTGTGTGTGTGTGTGTGTGTGTGTGTGTGTGTGTGTATGTCGTGTTTATGTGTAAGTATGGGCACATGCATGCCGCAGTGTGTGTGTTGAGGTCAGAGGACAACCTTGGTGTCCTTTCTTTCTACCTTGTTGGAGACAGGTAGCTGGCCCATGAGTTTCCAGGGACTCTCCCATATTCTAGTAGGGGTGCTGGGATTACAGATACCTGTGCTAGAGTCTCTGGCTTTTACATGGGTTCTGGGGATTTGAACTCAAGTCCTCATGCTTGTGCAGCAAGTGGTTTACTCACTGAGTCATCTCCCCAGCCCTATGACCACTTTCAATGAATGAATTGTGTTGACCTCCAGGTTGGTCATTTAATTGCTGATGTGAGACCCACCACCCTTGTTCCCTTTTCCTTCCGCATGGAGAAAGACAAACAGCCAAGTTCCTAGGCTACATTCAGACCAAGGACACTAATGATGCAGGGGGAGCTCTGTGGAAGCACAGCACAAAGTAGCAAGAGACTTTATGTTTATGCCATGGAAATTTTGGACTTGTTTGCTATTGGAGCCTAACATGGACCACCTTAACCTCTGGCGTCCCTCTGCTTTTCAACCCCATCTAGACTAGAAGTTCAAGCCATCAAAGGAAGGGTGATATTGTGAAACTCTCCTCAGGCTTGACCACTTCAGTCTTAAAAGCATGGTAGCTGCGATTACTCTCAGGAGATCTTCACAAGACTGGAGCCTCTTTTGGACACATCGACATTTCCTTACGGAGAGGAGGGAGGTTCAGGAAGCAGTATGTCAGTGCATGAAGCCCCACCTCTCCTCAAGGATATATGGCAGTTAATGGTTGCTGGGGGGTAAGAGCTCAAGCATCCCTGCCCTTCCCAGAAGATACACAGGCTATTAACAGTGGCTGGAGTAGGGGTGCATTCTCCTCAGTGCTATAGCCCCTGGGAAGTTGTTCCCGTAAATATACCCAACCAAACTCATTCGTTCACCGAGCTGGACTTGGCTGGAATCCTTTCTTTGGTTCCCCCGCCTGAGTTGATGTTTGTTCACCTCACTCCAGGAAAACTTTTGCCCATCAGGCAAGTTGTGTTGATGCTGGAGAAGCTGGATGTTTGCTTGCAGAGCTGCTGCGCATGCCCCATCGGCAGGTATTTGACTGCAGATGAACAGCACAAAGCTGTGGGAAGCCGGAGGTAATAAGCCGTAAACCCGTATAATCCCATTTCCCATTGAACACGGCATGAAACTTGCAGAGATCCTTGTCACCCAGACGCAGCCTCCTGGGAGCTGTGCACACACTGTGGATCGGATTCAGCCCCATGGTGGTGTGCAGGCCCCTCAGGGCTGCACAATAACTGTCTCTGATGCCCTGAGCTTGAGGGAGACTCTGTACCTGTTCTTGTCATATTGTCCTGCCTCACACCAGGTTCAACACATGAAGCAAGTAGAATTCCATCCCCCAGAACCAGTGCAAGAGGGTTAACTGATAAGTTTGAATGTCAGACTCCTGTTTAGCTTTCCATTCCTTGTTGGGTTGAGAGGGACCAGACAAGATGCAAAATGTATTATTTCCTGAGTTTCTGACTTTCTACTTGGAAAAAAAAAATTACTTGGCTTTGTGAAGTTCAAACACATTTATGAAAAATAGCAGATGCCTATTAAATTGGACAATTAGCTTTGGGACTCGAAAGCTAATCAGAAGCATAGCTTTGACAGCAATTATTTGATCCTGCCTTCCCGAGGATATCTCGGATGCTCATTAACCATAACATGCACATTCTCCGCTCCGCGCTTCCATACGGGCATCAGGCCTAATGCAGGCAACAAGCGTTTGGTACTTCGTTCCTTTTCTTCCATCTCTACGCCGTAGTCACATTGAGGGAATGAGAGAACGAAGACGTAGAGGCTCCCGTCCCAGGGGAGGCCTGGAGGAAATACTGGAGATAGCAGTCCTCAAAGGTATCTGGTTACCCACAAGCAATTTAAAAAGAAAATGAGGGTCAAACTTTATCAGGGAAGCCAGCGACAGACTCTCCATGGCCCAGGATATACACTATGCTCAGAACGTTGCTAGAATGTTCTCTTCCCTTCTCTCTGGTTGTGCAAGAACTCCACCTTCTCTGTGTCCACATTTGCAGCCTGGTCACCATCTTGCCAGATGCGTTTCCTTTCCAAATTTTCTCTGCTCCAGGCTGAAATAAGCTTCCTGGTGCAAACTGGGGAAATCCCCAAGGCAAAGTGCCAAGTGTTGTGTGGAATGCTGTCCTCAGAGTCTAACAGCCATTTCCAACTTTGTTTGAGCACCTTTAAAAGGGAGACTCAAGATCAAGCCTGTTGACAGTCCTTTTTAGAAAGAAGGCAGGGGAAGGTTACCTGGGACTCCAGCCTCTCCCTCCCCTTCCCCTTTCCCAGCTGTATGTGGTCTTGACGGTGCTGAGTATATGGGAGGCAGAAGGTTAACGGAAGCAGGGACCTCCATCTGTGCAGCTATGCGGGAGTTCTCATCCAAGCTGGGGTAAGACTTTTTGGTGATGCAACTCTCTTGGGGGAAGTAAAAGTCAGACCTTTAGGGCTGGAGAGATAGCCTAGCAGTTAAGAGCACTGACTGCTCTTGCAGAGGACCCGGGTTCGATCCCCAGCACCCACATGGCGGCTAAGAACCGTCTGTAACTCCAGTTCCAGGGGAATCTGAGACCCTCTTCTGACTCCGAGGCATTGCACGACACGGGTGCACAAACCTACATGCAGACAGTACATTCATATACATACAAAAATAAATAATAAAAAAACAAAAAAACAAAAAATAAGTCAGACCTTTATTGTAGGAGAAAAGAATTTTACCGTTTGATCCCTAAATCTGGAATACTATACACTACTACAGACAGATGTTTTTCACATTCTCTTATTGTTTACAATGAGAAGAGCATTGTTTATAACGCTTTGATGCTTTGATATGTAAAACATGCATTCACATATTCATACACCATCTTGGGTAGAGGGCAAGGAAGGGTCCTGAGGGATTAAGACCATATGACGAGATCACAAAGGAGCACATGGCTCAGTGACCTTATTTATATTATAAACAGTAACTTTTGGTTGCAAGGTAGGTAAAAGTCATTGATACAGAATATGTTTATATTATAAAAGTCATTCCTACATCAGTCCAATAAACTCATTGGTGCACTAAGCTAGACTTTGGTCTCTGATTGGTCCCTTATCTGGGGTGAGTTGTTCACATCTCTCCAGGCAAAGTTTGTGCGACACCAAGGTAGATGTCATTGGGCCTAACAAGAGGGATGTGACACTGTCTGGCTCTCTAGCCAGCTCTCATCCACCCTTAATTCATTACCACCCACAGAGGCCCTTGATGTAAGCCAGTGATCTACAAGAGCCATGACATTTACCACAATGTGCTTGTTACTGTGGTGGCAGTGGCAGGAGGAAGCATTGGAACTCCAGAGGAAACTTGCAGCCAAGTGTGTCCCAGCCCAGAGATTATCCACCAAAGACCTCCATCTTGACCATGTGGCCAGGAGCAAGCCTGGGGCCTTTCTTGATCCAACCTTCATGGCAGCCGGGGCATCGGCTTTTGGCTGCATTGGTGTATCTCTGTCAAGGTTGTTTTATATTCTGACTGTCCATAATGGAACTTAATTGTAATGATTTGGTATTGAAATCCCCTTAACACTCAGGGGAAATGGATCCTGAGTGTTTGTAAATGTGTTTGCAAATAATTACTGATTAGATGTGTGTGTGTGTGTGTGTGTGTGTGTGTGTGTGTGTGTCCATTCTTAATTAATTGAGCCCAAAGTGGAGACCCTTGGGGATGCAGGGCAGAGAGGAAGGCCTTTAGAGTGTCAGACCAGACCCTGACCTTCCAGTGTTCTACTGGTCTGTGGAAGAGCTGGGCCATGTGGGGGTTGTGATCAATGAGACCTGCTAATGCAGGTGAGAACTTAAGCTCTTATGGTTTAGAAGAGTAAATACTATCAATATTTATATGATGTAGTGGATAGTAATGACTGCTCTAAATGTGGTCTCTGCTCCAAACACTGCCCATGATGATCTAATCTAATCCTGACAATGATCCCATGCTGTGGGCAATGTTCTTCTGCCTCTGCAGAAGAAGTCACAGCTGTGAAGTCCCTTGCTCAAATCACCAAGTAGAAGCTCTGAGGCTTCCCGAGCCTTTTAGCTCCAGTGTCTATGTCTTGCCTAGACTGCTGCTGACTGCAAAGGTAGGTGTGATCTTGTATTGGGAGGACATATAACTTTCCTGTGGCTGTTTAACAAATTGCTCCCAAACCTCACAGTTTAAGACACAAACTTGTCTTCTCACAGTGTCTGTGGATTGAATACTTGGGCATGACTTTTTTCAGAATTCCTTCCCTGGGGGAACAAAGTCCCAGCAAACCAAAGTACCATTCCATCAAGGTTCACCCTTTGTGAATCAAGTGGTTCATTGGGTGAACTCAGAGCCACACTGCAGCCACACTGCAAAGTCTCACCCAGCATACATGATGGAGTCCATAGATGAAGCCCGTCTCAATTAACCTCCCCCAGCCTATATGCTCAGCACCTTCCGAGACCCCCTAGGCCATGTACAATTAGGGCAGAATTGCATATAGTTGGGCACAAGGAATGGCTGGAGTCTTAGGAGAGGGTATAAGGACACCTTTCACCTTCTCCTTCTCTGAGGGGATCTCAACAGTCTACAAGCCCAGTTGATCTCTAAATCTGTTGGTCTCTTGCAAGCAGGCACAGCCAATCTGATGTTTTCCTCAGAAGAGGACCGAGTTCAACAACAGTTTGGCGTGATTCCCACTTTGGGACCTTACATGGAGGCAGTTAAAGCATTAGTCAGGGTCAGGCTCTCATCTGAAGGGTCGATGGAGGAAGAATTCACTTCCAAGTTCACTACTGTTGCTGTTAGTGAGATTCGACTTCTTGCCTCTTGTTGGGTTGAGGGCTTGAGTTCCTCAGGTAGCTGGTAGCCAGAGGCCTCGCTCAGGTCCTTATCACACAAAGAAAAATGGGGAAGAATGGCCTTGTTCCTTTGATTAGCACATGTCACCAGGCTAGCCTACATCAGGAAGGGAACAGAGGCTAGATTTAAATGTTGGGACCAACGTTAAAATGGCTTTCCGTGGAGCATAAATATGGCCACATCCCAGGTTAGGAGAACATTCTACAAACCACCAGATATAGGCTCCTGTTCGTGCCCAAAGCCAGTCACTTCTCATATAAGGCAGCTCTGTGAGTGGGCAGCTTCCCAATAGCTTTGTCTCCAACCTCTTTCCAGCAGGAGCCAGAATGGGAACACGGGATCTGGCTTCTGAAAATGGGGCTGAGTTTTCCATCTACCAGTTTAAAACTACCCTCCAGCACACTCCAGCCGTCTTTCTATCTTACCTTCTAGAGAGGCTGATCTGTTGGTCAATGCAGATGTTTGTTGAGCATCTGCTATAAAATTGGCACACTTACCTGCTGGCAAAGCTCTAAGGGTCAAATGCCCAGCTTTAAACAGCTCCAATCTGGGGCTGGAGAGATGGCTCAGTGGTTAAGAGCACAGGCTGCTCTCAAAGAGGACTCAGCTTTGAATCCCAGCACCAATGTGGTGGCTAATAATGGTCTGTGACAGGATCTGACACCCTTGTCTGACCTCCGTAGGCATTGCACGACACTGGTGGACTTACATAAATGTAGGCAATACACTCATACACATAAATAAAAATAATAAATGAAATATTTCAAAACAAGCTCCAATCTGGGGAGAAGACCTGCTCTGAATGTGGCCAAGCTCTAGAAGAGAACTAAACAGAAGTCATTTTTTTAAATATATTTTTTATTTATTTTCATGTGTATGAGTGTACTGTCTGCATGTAGGTTGGTGCACCCGTGTCGTGCAATGCCGCGGAGGTCAGAAGAGGGTGTCGGATTCCCTTGGAACTGGAGTTAAAGACGGATTGGAGTTAAAGACGGTTGTCAGCCGCCATGTGGGTGCTGGGGATCGAACCCGGGTCCTCTGCAAGAGCAGTCGGCGCTCTTAACCGCTAAGCTATCTCTCCAGCCCCAACAGAAGTCATCTTAACTCACAGCCCAGATGACACAGGCCACCATTGCCATTAGCACAGGCTGCCCTGGAATCCAGAGGGGATGGAAAGAACAAGATCTATTGGATTTTTCCCATGGACCATGATGTTTGAGCTGGGCCAGGTGGATTGGTGAGGAGCTGGGGGGGGGGGTACTGGGGAAGATGGGATTCCCTCAAAAGGCAGCCAACGAGAGGGACTAGAGGCCCAAGTTTAAGGACTCTCTGAGAACAGGGCTAGGCTCTGTGGCCGGGGGCATGTCCCAGAGCTGCTGACTCGATCCCAGAGGTCAGTGTCCCAGCAAAAATGTTCACTATCAATAGATGCTTTGGGAATACTTGCTTTGTACTATGTATCCTAGCTGGGAATAGGGACTAGTACTGAAAAGACTAAGGGTTCCTGAGAGCTGTTCTGACATCAACTGGCAAGTTTGGGGAGCTTCTCAATACCACCTTCAATTCCAATAAGAATTCACAGAACCAGGCAAAGCCATTACACTCACAGAAATGGCTTACAACAGTGAAAGACATGAAATCCAGCCAAGGGAAGAGGCCCACCAGGCAGGCCTGGAACAACCCACCAAGAGCCTCTGCTAACCCCATGGACAGCAGCAACATGTGACAAGGTGAATTGCTGATCCAGAAACTCACCCAGAGTTGGTGCTCAGAGAGCTAGGGGCTCAGCCACACAGACATGGTTGATTGTCTGTGTGGCCGGCCCCAGTCTCCAGCCTCTCCAGAGGTCAGGTTGATACCACTAGGGCCGTTGCCCCCATAAATCACATCCTTGGCATGGTCTGTCAGGTGTGCCAAGTCTTCAGGTAAAGAAAGACACTGTTGTCAATTAGGATATGCAGAGGGCTCGGAGGTGGCTTCCCAGCAGCCATGGGTGTATGGCAAACTGCTCTTTGGGCAAAGCTAATCTGTTACTGTAACAGTACCTGTTTTCTCCTGGCTTGATACAACTGCTGCTATCTTGAAGCAGAGCAGCTGTGATGACCTTCCATGGAAGGAGGAGGGAGACTCCAGGATTCAGGAGGCTCAGAGACCTTCCTGTGACCCTCCTGGGCCAGTCCCACAGGAGACCGTCCTGAAACCGTGGTGAGGCCCTTCCCAGCCCCAAGATTTCAATCACTACCACATAATAGGTAGAGAATTGACTGTGGTGGGACTTCTCAGTGGTGTAGCTGCCTGCATGTCACCCAGGGGACTTTCAGGTGCTGCAGCTGCTCAAGAGTCACCCATGTTTCCTGTGAATGGTCACAACAAACTCTGTGGCTCACCAAGCTGGGCTTGAGCAGAATTCTTTTTTGGTCTGTCAGTGCTTTACCTGGGGTGATAGACATTTGTCTATGTCTGTCTAGTCACACAAAAACTATATACATACAGCCTAGGTTCCTCAAGGCCCGTGCATCCTAGTATGGTCCTGATCCTCCTCCTCCTCCTCCTCCTCC
>VZQC01007234.1:1515241-1574252 GCA_009823505.1 Rhizomys pruinosus
CCTCCTCCTCCTCTTCCTCCTCCTCCTCCTCCTCCTCCTCCTCCTCCTCCTCTTCCTCCTCTTCCTCTTTCTCCTTCCTATTAGGCAAGCACTCTACCCACCGAGCTGCATCGCCAGTCCTTGGGGTCTTCCTTGCTGAGTATCTCCCGAGTGGCCAGCAGGTGAGTTGTGGTCTGTTTCTTTCACTAGGGCTTGCTCTTGATTATCACAACTGCTTGCTCCTCCTTGCTCCTTCATTCTAGGATGGGAGAAGCTTATAGGTCCAGGGTGCCTGGCCATTCCCAAATTCGGCCCCTTAACCCAGCTCGCATGTTTGTTCCTTTACTAACTATCAGAAGAACACCAGTTGCAGGTGTGTCTGCTTCCCGCCTCTTGCTGGCTAATGCCCCCGCCCCCTGCATCTTCATCCCCTCCCTGCTTTATTGTGCTCTCAAACACGGATTGTTAACTCAGATGGTATTCCATATTTACTGGGCTACGGCTGTAGTATGTCTCCCCTAGTTAGGCAGTCAAAAAGTCTCTGCTTTGCTCTGAGCATGCTTCCTGGTCCTGGGACCGTACATACCTGCCACAGATGTCTGCCCACTGATCCCTAGTGGGCAGGAGCACCACACCTGTCAGCACTCCGTCCTTCTAGCCTGTGGCAACTTCTGGGAGAGGGTTCCAGATGATGCTGGAATCCAGGAGGGTGGGGAGTTCACGGGGAGGAGTGAGTAAGGCATTTTGTCGTCTGAGCCACGCTCACACCAGGAAATAAAATGCTTTCACCTTTATTAGCTCTGATAAGAATAATAGTCCATTCTCTAGGCTTTTAAATCTTACTCGATCATCATTTCCCAGCAAAGCTGCTGAGCACAGCGAAAGGATGAGCCTAAGGCAGCTACATCATTCTTGGTGTCTGGTGTCTCTGCCAGCACCAGCCCTGAAGGAGGGCCCAAGGCTTCCTTCTTCACCTTGGAGAGAGGCAGGAGAAAGGGGAGGATGCTTAAGGAGATGATCTGGCTGCTCCAAAGCTCTTGGGACATCGTGTCTTATCCCAGACTGACGCAGAATAAAATCCAGAAATAGGGGCTGGAGAGATGGCCTAGCGGTTAAGAGCGCCGACCGCTGTTACAGAGGACCCGGGTTCAATCCCCAGTACCCACATGGCGGCTGAGAACCGTCTGAAACTCCAATTCCAGGAGAACTCCAGTTCCAGGGGAATCCGAGACCCTCTTCTGAACTCCGCGGCGTTGCACGACACGGGTGCACAGACTTGCATGCAGACAGTACATTCATACACATACAGAAATAAATAAAATTAATAAAAAAAATTTAAAAAAAAATCCAGAAATAACGGCACAGTGAAGTCCATGGATACGGGAACTGGGCTTGTTCAGTTCACATCCTGGCTCGACATGTACTTTTGATTTTAAATTTCAATGTCCGAATATTTTAAAAATCCATCTATTAATTTAGTGTTGTGGGGGCATGGTGTGGGAACAAATGCACACTGTAGTACACATGTGAAGGTCAGAGAACAACTTGTAGGAGTCAGTTCTCTCCTTCCGCCATGTGGGTCCCAGGGATTGAACTCAAATTGTCAATCTTGGCAGCAAGCGCCTTTACCTACTGAGCCATCTTGCTAGCTCCTGGCTACCACTGGTGCAAACTTGGGCATGATACTGACCTCTCCTGACCTTCGTTTTCCCATTTCTAACACAAAATTGATAGTGATAAGGAATCACATAGCTGCCTTGAGGATTAAATAAGTTAATTCAGATGAAGTGCTTGAAGCGGTGTCTGGCTCCTAGTAAGTGCTTGCGTGTTTGTGGGCTGTGATTCATATTAATTGGATGCTAACTCTGTACTACAGAGTAACCCAGGCTGAGCTTATTGTCCCTGATGAGCAGATGAAGACATCAAATCTCCCTGGGTTAATCATGCACATCCAAGGTCACACACCTTGTTGAGGACAGAGGTGTGATTTAAAACAGACCACTAGATTTCAGTGCCTCATGTGTCCAGTCACTTGACCTGTGACATGCTGGTGGCTGCCTATCTTAACATTCCTTTGTCACAAACCTGCCCACCCCTGCAGCTAGCCACAGGCTATGAAGTGGTCCTGGCTCAGAAGCAGATGTAGATGTCAGAGATAGGCTGAAATAAGCAAGGTGTGATGGTACATGCCTGTAATCCCAGCACTTGGGAGGTTGAGGCAGGAGGAGTTCTAAGCCAGGGGCTAGGGAGATGGTTCAGTGGTTAAGAGCATTGGCTGCTCTTGCAGAGAACCTGGGTTTGATCCCTAGCACCCATATGGTGGCTAACAACTGTCTGTAACTCCAGTTCCAGGAGATCCACACCCTCTTCTGACCTCCATGGGCATTGCACACACAGGGACACTTACATATATGCAGGCATGTACACGTAAAACAAAAATAAATGCGTTTTAAAATTTAAGAGTTCTCATGGGTCTAGATTTGATTTGTAATGTAATCTTGTGTATAAAAAAGAATATATTCTTTTAAAAAATAAAATACAAGTGCTGGAGAGATGGCCTAGTGGTTAAGAGTGCCAACCGCTCTTACAGAGGACCCAGGTTCGATCCCCAGCACCCACATGGTGGCTGAGAACCGTCTTTAAGTCCAGTTCCAGGGGAATCCGACGCCCTCTTCTGACCTCTGCAGCATTGTACGACACGGGTGCACAAACTTACCTACAGACAGTACATTCATACACATACAAAAATAAATAAATTTTAAAAAGTAAAAATAAATAAAATACAAATATAGAAGGGAAAAATAAATAAATAAATAAATAAATAAATAAAATTTAAGAGTTCTAGCCCGGTTTGGGTTACATAGTAAGACAATGGCAAAGAAATTGAAATGGAGGGTGTGGGAAAGTAGAGGAAAGGAAGAAAAAAATAAATCAGTTTCAGCCTGGGGAGGAGGTGGAGGACAGTGCTGTAGGACTACAGGATAGGGTCCCCTCGTGCATAACCCAGTATCCCCTCGCCAGGGAGCACACACCACTGTCCTGGAATGTAGGACTCTGTTTGGCCCCTTCTGGAAGGGCCATCTGGAGTAAGTCCAGGGAGGGGCCGTGAAGCACTCGAGATGTGGAGGCAAGCAAGGAAGGGAGCACATCAAGGCGCCGCACAGGTTTCTCTGTAGTCAGCGATATTTTGGCGCATTTTTATTTTGTTTTATTATTAATTTTAAAAAGGTGTTTTTTTTTATTAATTTTATTTATTTATGTATGTGTGAATGTACTGTCTGCGTACAAGTCTGTGCATCCGTGTCGTGCCATGCCGTGGAGGTCAGAAGATGGCGTCGGATTCCCCTGGAACTGGAGTTCTCCTGGAATTGGAGTTTCAGACAGTTCTCAGCCGCCATGTGGGTGCTGGGGATCGAACCCGGGTCCTCTGCAAGAGCGGTCGGCACTCTTAACCGCTAGGCCATCTCTCCAGCCCCTATTTTATTATTAATTTTAAGCCATCTGTTTACCTTTGTAGAAAGTATGTCGATCATTTAACAAGTATATACCTAAACGTTGGCTTTCAACAACTGATATAGAAGATCAGAGTCCAAGAGACCTCGTCACATGAAAGATCGCCAGGGACACCTGTGCTCCTCAGAGCACAGCATAAGAACCCCCCTGGTCTCCCGAGGGCCAGGGCTTTGGGTGACCATGCCCACCTTCAGAAGGACTGTGAGGGCCACCATGGCTTCTTGCAGTGCTTTTCCAAGATGACTTTGGGCCTCAGAGCTGGGAGGGCAGAGAAAGAGGAAGCAAAGGCTGAGCGATCAGCCCTGCTGGAGAGGGATCGGGAACTGCCCAGGGTAGACCAGATGCAATGATTTGGAGGGGGGCTAGGCGGACAGACAGCTCCCAGAAAGGCAGTGTGGGGAAAGGAGGCTTTGGCCAATAATTCTGTAAAGCAGCTTGGCCTCCTCCGTCTAGGAGGCTGGTTCTGGATAATGGTCTGCCCCTTTTCCACTGTCAGGACAATTTACCCAAAGAGCAAATGATATCAATGGGAGGATGGATACAGGCTATGGTAGTGCACACTTATATCCCAGAACTCAAGAGACAGAGGCCGAAGGATCATGGGTTCAAGGCCAGACTTGACTGTATATCAAAAATGAGGCCTAGGGGTTAAAGAGATAGCTCAGCTGTTAAGAGCCTAGCTACTCTTGCAGTAAGGTTCAGTTAGGTTCTGTTAGGTTCAGTTCCTAACACCTACATGGTAACTAACAATTCTCCGTAACTCCAGTTCTATCATATCCAGTACCCTCCTCTGGCCTCCATGGGTATTGTATGGGCATGGTGTACTTACATACATGTAGGCACTCAAAAACATAAAAGAAAAATCAATTAATTTAAAAAAGAAAGATGCCGGCCTTGGCTACATGAGACTTTGCCTTAAAAAAACCAAACCAAACCATGCCGTGGGTGGTGGCACATGCCTTTAATCCTAGCACTCGGGAGGCAGAGGCAGGCGGATCTCTGTGAGTTCAAGGCCAGCCTAGTCTACAGAGTGAGTTCCAGGACAGCTGGGACTACAGGGAGACCCTGTCTCGAAAAGAACAACAACAACAACAACAACAACAACAACAAAAAACCCAAACCAACAACCCCCAAACAAACAAACAAATAAAAAACAAAACCAGAATAGGGTTCAAACTCTTAAGGACCTGAGTTCGAATCCTAGTACCCATAGGAAGAAAGAAAAGCTGGGGTTAGTGGAGATGGAGGATTGTTGGGGCTGACTCGCCCACTTCCAGGGCCAGTGACCCCACTCTCAAGGGAATAAGGCAGAGTGTGATAGAGCAGGACACACAGTATCCTGTACTAGCCTCTGTGTGTACACAAGCATGCCTTTGAGTGTGTGTACACACACTCCTATGAGTGTAGATCTGTCCCCATATCTCCAGCATCATGACCACGTATTTTTTGTTCCTATGATAAAACACAGACCACAACCAACCTGGGGAGGAAAGGGTTTATTTCAACTTACAACTCCCAGGTCACAGTCCATCACTAAGGGAAGTCAGGGCAGAAACTCAGGGCAGGAGTCTAGAGGCAGGAACTGAAGCACAGACCAAGGAGAAACACTGCTTCCTGGCTTGCTCCCCTGGCCTGTGCTCAGCCTGCTTTCTTATACAACCCAGGACCCCATATTGGACCTGGATGCCCCACATTCTTCAGCAATCAGGAAATTCCTCACAGGGTAATCCCATACAGGAAATTCCCCACAAGCATGCCCTCAGGCTAATCCCATACAGGAAATTCCCCACAGGCATGCCCTCAGGCTAATCCACACAGGAAATTTCCCACAGGCATGCCTTCAGGCTAATCCATACAGGAAATTCCACACAGGCATGCCCTCGAGCCAACCTATACAGGAATTTCCCCAAAGGCATGCCCTCAGGCTAATCCACACAGGAAATTCCCCACAGGCATGCCCTCAGGCTAATCTATGAAGGAAATTCACCACAGGCATGCCCTCAGGCTAATCCATACAGGAAATTCCACACAGGCATGCCTATGAAGGAAATTCACCACAGGCATGCCCTCAGGCTAATCCATACAGGAAATTCCACACAGGCATGCCCTCGGGCCAATCTATACAGGAATTTCCCCAAAGGCATGACCTCAGGCTAACCCATACAGGAAATTCCCCACAGGCATGCCCTCAGGCTAATCCATACAGAAAATTCCCCACAGGCATGTCCTCAGGCTAATCCACACAGGAAATTCCCCACAGGCATGTCCTCAGGCTAATCCACACAGGAAATTCGCCACAGGCATGTCCTCAGGCTAATCCACACAGGAAATTCCCCACAGGCATGCCCTCAGGCTAATCCATACAGAAAATTCCCCACAGGCATGTCCTCAGGCTAATCCACACAGGAAATTCCCCACAGGCATGTCCTCAGGCTAATCCACACAGGAAATTCGCCACAGGCATGTCCTCAGGCTAATCCACACAGGAAATTCCCCACAGGCATGCCCTCAGGCTAATCCATACAGGAAATTCCCCATGGGCAATCCATACAGGAAAATCCCCATGGGCATGCCCTCAGGCTAATAACACACATGAAATTCCCCACAGGCATGCCCTCAGGCTAATCCATACAGGAAATTCCCCACAGGCACACCCTCAGGCTAATCTATACAGGATTTTCCCCCACAGGCACGTCCTTAGGCTAATCCCATACAGGAAATTCCCCAATTAAGGCTCCTTCTTTTCAGGTGTGTCAAGCTGAGTTGACAACCAACGTTCTCCATTCCATAATGTCACCTGCCTCTACATAGACTTTGTAAACCAGGGACCACCATAGTAGCCATCCTTTGCTCCTACCACGTGGTAGGGCTGGAAGGGCACAGGCAGTGACTCCAGACCCAGGGAGGTTTGGATCCCTGTCCCCTGTGAACTCTGAGGCCTTAGGGCATGATGTCTGACACTGTGCCCTTCACACAGTAAGGGATTAGAGCCACGTCTCTTAATCAATAGAGGGAGGTGGGAGCTGGTATCTGCAGCCTGGGGTGGGCATTCACTGGATAAAAATCTGTCTCCCTGCCAGCTTAAAGTGCTGTTTAAAAAGGCTAATGCATAATTTAGACTGCGATTTGGGAATGGGCTACTACTGGGCCATGGCAGCTACTCTCCACAGCAGGCAAAGAGGCCCTGGAGGAAGAGTTGGAGCAGAGTCATCCCTCTAGAATTGACTACAGGGCTCACACGTGTGGCAACAGTGACGGCAGGGTCTGGCTCTTAAAGAACAGGTACGGAGGCTACATGGCTGGATTTAAAGGAGGGTTTGGAGTGTTTTCCGGGTACGTGTGCTTCCCAACGGAGAGCCCACATCTTCAGGGAGCTTTTGTTCCTGCTTCTGGGCAGTTCTTGAAGTGGGAGAGAATTGAGAGTGTCCCCTTGGAGGAAGTGCCCGTTGCAAGAGTACTGGTTACTTGTTATCATTGTTATGACGAAATCCCGGGCACAAACAGCTTGCAGGAGGAAGGGTTGATTCTGGCTCACAGTTTTAGGATACAGTGCGTCATGGTGGGGAAGGCCTGGAGGAAGGAGAGGCGGCTGGTCCCACTACATCTACACCAGCCCAAGATGGTGCTGCCCACATTCAGGGTGGGTCTTCCCTTCTGGGTTAAAACCTCTCTGGAAACACACTCACAGATATGCCCAGAGTTGTTTCCACGACGACTCCAAATCCAGTCAAGTTGACAGTAAGAATGGACCCTCACTGCAGGGGACTTGAAGACTTCCTGGGAATGGACCCCTTTTGGAAGCGATGAGGCAATGTTATCCCATTGCTCTTGTGGAGGAGGGAATGAGGTCACCCCACAGTTTTGACTCCCTGAAACCTTGGAACATCACCTTACTTTGGAAATAAGATCTCTGGAGACCTACTTCATTAAGATAGGGTCAGACTGGGTTGAGATGAGCCCTGACTCCAATGGCTGCTGTCCTGAGAAACTGAGAAGACACAAGGAAAGGGGCAGGAGACAGCAGAGATAGAGAAAAACCGATGCATCCACACGTCAGGAGTCCCATAGTTCCCAGCAGCCACTGGAAGCTCTTTCTCGGCCCCCCCATCTCTCTCTATGCACACATGGATAAGTAACCTCCATTTCACCCTTGGTCACCACTCTGGGCTGCTCAGAGATGGAGACCACACTCACCTGCATTCCTTCTGTTCACCATCTCACCATCACCTACTTCATCTCTAATATTTACTCTCTGCTTTTGAGGTAAGAATAGCAAGCCGCAGGCTGTGGGTGGTCAGGGACCCTTGGCTGGCCGCTGGATGCTCACAGCACAGGTATACCATAAACACACTGCTAATCATAAAAAGAGCAGAAATTTATTATCTGGGCCATTTTGGGTACGTGAGGAAAAAAAAATGTATCCATTGCAATGTTGGAAGATTTACTGGCTCTGTCAGTGCAGATGGCAGGGATGGCTGGAATTATTGCAGCTGGGAAGAATTGTGTTTTAGGATCTGCTCCAGGTATTAATTTGTGGTGGGCTTATCCTGTCAGGAACATACAATGCTCATGGTATAGAGAAGTAATACTTTAAAGGGCCTTCCCGCCAATTTGATGTGAGCTGGGTGTTGGAGCCCAGGAGGCAGCTGAGCAAGGTTTTCCAATAAGTTCCAGATGAAAAACGTGCAGCGTGCAGCTGCTGAGCGATATCATCTTCTGAGACTAGATCTGTCCCCATCTATTGCACAGGCTCATTGGACAGTCCTCCTTCCTGAAACCCAGGGCTCAGGAAGACCATAAGGTGCTAGGGGTCCCAGCAAACGGCTCCAGAGTCCTGTGTTTGAGATCGGGCAAGGGGTGGGGCTTCATTCTGTTAGGACAGAGTCTTGCCATGCTTTTATGAGTTCAAAGGGAAGAGAGGAAACAAAAGTCCCTGAAGTGTCTTCAGGAGTAGGCCTTCTGTGACCTCTGTTGTCCTAATTCCTGACCTTGGGCTTCGTTCCTTAAAGTCAAGGGACAAAGACATTCCAGCATTGTGCCCAAAATCCTGTTACTTGGTTCCTCCCATCTTTCTCCTCCATCTTGGAGCTGTCTGGTCCAACCTGATTTTTACTGCATGCCAAATTTGTATTAGGTACTTTTTTTGGTTGCTGTGACAAAAGCAACTTGGAGAAAGAAGGGCTCATCATGGCTCATAGATCCAGGATACGGTTCTTCAAGGAGGAAAAGGCATGCACGGTGGTTTGAATAAGTGTCCCTAGTAGGCTTCAGTATTTGAACTCTTGATTTGTGATTCCCAGTTGGAAGTGCTATTTAGGCAGTCATGAATCCTTAGGGGGTGTGGTCTTGGAGAGGAGGTGCATCTAGGGGGTGGGCTTTGAGAGTTCATAGCCTTGCTACACTTCCTGTTTGCCCTCTCTGCTTCCTGTGGGTGCCTGAGAACTTGATCGCTGAGCTCTCTGCTCTGGCCACCTCCTGCCGTGTCTTTTGCAGTCTCATTGCTCTGAAACGATAAGCCCAAATAAACTCATGACATTTTATCATGCAACAGTGAAGTGACTAATACAGCGTGGTTGGGGGCTTGAGATTAGTCGTGTCGCATCCTCAATCAGGAGGCAGAGAGAGGCAAATGCTGCTGTTCAGCTTTCTTTCTACTTCCTATACACTCTAGGACTCCAGACCGTGGAACCATGCTACCCACATTTAGACTGGGTCTTCCCACCCTTACCTGTCTATGGCTAGGTGCATGGCTAGGCTACCTCCTAATTGACCCCTTTCTTTGATCTAGGCCTTCTGGGAGCTGAAGCACACAGCAGACAATCCAGCCGGATGAGAAGTATGAAGTCCCAGTACCCAGGATACCCCACTTACCTCCTGCCTCATGAAACAGCAGAAGCCAGCTGGAGAAGAATGCAGCCTCTGGAGGGACCCCGAATGAGAGGAAGCAGTCAGTGTCCCTGGCTACTGAGGCACATAAGGAAGCGACTGTACTACCAGGCAGGCTGGGCAAGGTGCGTGAACTGATGGGAAGTTCCTGACCTAGGGCATCCCCAACTGATGGAGAAGATGCCCTTAGTGGTGTTCCATGGACTCAGGGTACCTGGAGGTCAACTCCAAGGTCAGCACATGATGGACTTGCTCTTGGGGGCTCGAGAGCACTTCTGGAAGTCAGCCTCATCCTCTCCCTTCACCCACAGGAAGCCCATCTCCTCTGCTAGGACTGCGGGGAGGAGAACTAAGAGTCTGCCCCTCTGGGCCTGGAGCCCTACAGAGGCTTTCTAAGGGGTGAATGGGTTCCTGGATAGTGTCCCAAGGGCTTGCAAGGCCGTCAGAGCAGCTGAGCACAGGGTCTGAATCTGAAATAACATGGCATCCATGTCTAGAGTGGCTATCCACCTGACGGCGTGGACAGCCATTGTGGGGAACGACATGGAGTGGCTGGTAGCTGGAGCATCATGTCCTGCCTGTGATGGAAGGTTGTCCTTGGAAGACATGGGCAAGACTGGGCCAGCATCAGGAGCAGCAGACAGGAAATGGGGTCTCCATAGACAGGAGTTGCAGCCAGGTTGTATTCCTTCTTCTTGAAGTCTTGGCTTCTTTCAATCAACCATGGTGGAGGGTCGAGGAGATCTACGAGAACTCAGTCCCAGGAACAGTCACCAGCTCCCAGTAACTACACAAAGCCAGCTTCTTACTCTCTGGAGCGGACCAGCCATATGTTCAACAGTAGGTCCTTATAGGTACAGACCCTCTTCCCAGGTGGCTTCCAGTACACCTCCCAGTCCCCTCTGGCTCCCCAGGAAAAGCAGTAAGGTCCTGGAAGGAGATCAGGGCAGACTTCTTTCCCCTTTGACCTTGACGAAGGTCAAAGGACAAGCTCTGCCCTGGGCATGGTTGAGCTGGTGATGTATCTTTCTCTAAGCAAAGCCATAAAAAAGGTACATGAGTACAGGTGTCCTCCTGACCAAGAGTGATTTAAAACTGAAAGAACAATTTTCTCTCATTGATCAGCTGCTGCAGAGGCTTGCTTTCAGCCCAGAGGTGGAAGGAGAGGAAGCTCTTTCAGTCCCTGCACGGTGGCTTCAGGCCTGTACCCGGCTGCCCTCTGATCTCTGCAGGTGTCTGACCTGCAGTGCCTGAGAGAAGAGACAGGGCAGAGACACTGATGAAGCCACAGCAGGGCCAGTGTCCAGGGCCTTGTGTTATAAGCTGGACAGAAAAGCCTGCTGGGTGAGTCTGGGAGGGTGGGTTTAGGGGCTCTGGGTCTAGGACACTCAGCAGGACCTGCTAGCTTTGAGAAGTGAGTCACATCCTGATCTGTTTGAGTTTGGAACCAGCTGGGAGACAGATCCAGGCATCACAGAAAGGAAGTTCAAGACTTTGAGACTGGGCCTTATGTATTCTAGGCTGGTCTCAAACTCACCATGTCGTGGAGAATAAGTTTGAATTCCTTATCCTCACGCCTCTACCTTCCAAGTACTGGGATTACAGGTGCGCACCACCACATCCGGTTTATGTTATCCTGGAGACCAACCCTAGGGCTTCATGTATTCTAGGCAAGCACTCTGTCACCTGAGCTACAGTCTCATCCCAGGAGTTTCTGTTATGGTTTGGTGGTGCTGGGGATTGAACCCAGGACCTTGTATATGCTAGGCGGTTGCTCTACCATTGAACAATACTCCCAAGTCCCTCAAACTCTTAGTCCTGTTGCCCATAAAAGCTGTCATAGAGTCAGTCGTGGCTGTGAGTCCACAGTCTGTTGACTTGAAGATACTCCCATAATGGAACACATTAACCATCTGCCTTGCGGGATGAAATTGTGACCCTCAGACTCTTTGTGTGAATTAGTAAGATTGGATGGGAATCTTGTCACAGGTCAGAAAGAGAAAGCAAGGACAGAGGGGCTGAGTAGCGGAGCAGTTACAGATCCTCCTCAGCAGCCAGACAGACTCTGTGGAGGAGTAAGGGAGAGTGGAAGGGCTCCCGTTCACGCATCTCTGCAGGATGCCTTGGTGATGTGGGGGGGGGTGTGTCACATGAGTCTGTGCAAGGCATTAACACAATTGTGGGCAATTGGTCCCCATGTTGCAAATGCCATTGTGACAACCTGTTCCATTTCCAACTGCATCATGAATGGGCAGCATCTCTGCATTTGAGACCCACCGAGTGGTAGAATTGTCATCCATGTGGGGTGGGGACCACACACTTGGCCACTAGCTTTGGGTAAAACACAGGTTGGGGGGGGCTGGAGAGATGGCCTAGCGGTTAAGAGCGCCGACCGCTCTTACAGAGGACCCGGGTTCGATCCCCAGCACCCACATGGCGGCCGAGAGCCGTCTGAAACTCCAATTCCAGGAGAACTCCAGTTCCAGGGCAATCCGACACCCTCTTCTGACCTCCGCGGCATTGCACGACACAGGTGCACAAACCTGCATGCAGACAGTACATTGATACACATACCGAAATAAATAAAAATTAAAAAACAAAAAAACAAACAACAAAAAAACACAGGTTGGAAAGGGAAGCCTACAGCCTAACTCGGGGTAACCTCCTTTGGGGTAGGTCTAGACTAGGGAGTGGGTGAGGATGGGCTCAGATACAGAGGGGCTAGCAGCCCAATGAGGTGACTCTCAGATGGAGGAAGGTGTGCACCAAGGACTTGGAACCCCAGAGTAAAGTGTTTGTATAAGATACAGAGGGCACTAGGGAGCCATAGAAGACATTAAGAAAGGGTCCGCCTTATCCATCTGGGCTACAGTGGAGATGGGACAGGCCCTGTTCCATACAGGATCCTCCTTCTGTGATCTTCTGGGGGCTCCTTGTACTCTTTATTCCACTCTGCTAAGCATGGCCACTGGGTGTCTGCCGCCTTGCCTCCTTAGTTCACCCTGGACAGGGTTGTGGTTCCCAGAGAGACCCTGGGTGAAAAGAATAGAATTCGTTGCTTTGCCCACGATGGAAACCTGGGATCTGATAGGTATCGATGAACAAGTGAATGAATGAGGGAACGTCTTGGCATCGCTTACCGTACCATCCTGACTTGCTACTCAGAGTCCTATCCGTGCTCCCAACGGTCCCAGACAGGCAGGGCCATTTCTATCTCCAGTGCAGCACTCTCCAGTCCTGCTCTGCTTGAAGCTCATACCTGTGTGGCCTCATCAGCCTCTGTGAATGCTAATAGCCTGATATTTACCTTCTCTCGCCCTTCCTTCTAGCCTTTCCCCTCATCAAATCTGCTCTGCAACAAATTATCCGCCACCCCGTGACCTCCTTTCCCTGCTGGGTCCTAAACAGCTCCTCCTGGGCCCAGACCTCCCTCCCTCTCCCATAGCCCTAACTCAGGTGCAAGACAGACCCCAGCCCTCTTCTGCGTTCCCCTCCATCCCCGTGCCCTTGCCAGACACTGGCCGGCCCCCGCCCCCAGCCGTTTTATTACAGCAAACCTCATTTCCCTAGGAAGTTACCAGCACCATCTACCACAATTAACTTTCTAAAAGGCTTTCTGTTTATAAAGCAACATAAATAGAGGTCCTGCCTGGGGAGGTCTCTTTAATGCACAGTTATTTTGGTGGGGTGATGGAGATACTTGTGTCACAGTGGGACTTAGAGATGAGTTCTGTGTGGTTTGGAATGAGATTGCACAGCTTCCTATGGGGCGCAGCTGTCTGCAAATGGTATGGATGGGAGTGGGCGACCCATGTGTGGAGGCATCCAAGCGTCAGGTGGCTTCAGAGACCCTTCCATAGTCAGCAGGGGCATATTGGAAATGACAATCGAAATGGCATATTTTGAATCTTTGGTGGGGGGGAGGGATGAACCAGTCTAGCTGTTGGCTAGGTGGGGGTGGCTGGGGCCAGGAAGGGTCTCTGAACAGCTCTGAGCATAGGGTAGGGCAGGAAGGAGGCTTTTGGATTGGGTTCAGCTGGAAAGGCCAACAAAAGCCTGCGGCCCTGCTCCCTGGGAGGCTGTGGACTCAGTGGCTGCAGTGAGACATTGTATTGTCATGGCAGGAGGCCCTACCCTGCTGTGCTGGGAGTCAGGGTAAGGATTCACAAATGTGTTTGTAGAGAGGCCAGTGGACAGGGGCTCCCCGAGTTGTGCACCAGCTTCTATCTGCTTTTATATAGACAACCGTGCAGCAGATGCATGCCTTCCTTCAAGCTTTACAGGACCTGGGAGAAGCCCTGGCACAGTGCCTGGCTTGTAACAGGTTTGTAATTATATATATATGTAATTCATATGGTATTATTATTATTGTTGTTATTATTTTGGTCTTTTTGAGACAGGGTCTCACTGTAGCCACAGCTGGCCTAGGAACTCACTATATAGACCATAGCTGGCCTCAAGCTCACAGAAAGCCTGCTCCAGTTTCTTGTGTGCTAGGATTAAGGGCATGCACCACTGTACCCAGCTTATGTGCATTTTTTTTTCGAGACAGGGTTTCATGTAGTCCAGGAAAGCTTCAAACTCACTATGTGGCTGAGAATGACCTTGAACTTCTGACCCTTTTGCCTCCACCTCCTAAGTGCAGAGATGACAGACGTGTACACTGCCTGGTTTTTTGTGGTACTTTGCATCCTACTTACTAGGCAAGTCTTCTACCAACTAAGCTACATCTTTGTGGTGGTGGTTTGAATGAGAGTGTCCCCCCCATAGGCTTTAAGTATTCAGACATTTTGTATCCAGTTGGCGGCACTGTTCTTGGAGGTCTTAGATGGTGTGGCTGTGCTAGAGGAAGTATGTCATTAGTGAGTTTAACAAGCCTTGCAGTCTCCAGTCTCTCTCTCTGCTCCCTGGGCTCATTGCGAGATGTGACCCTCGGCTTGCTGCTCCAGCCCCAGCCACCATGCTTCCCGCCACGATGGACTCTAATTCCCTGGAACCGTCAATCATAAGCTCAAATAAACTCTTCCTTTTATAAGTTCCCTTGGTCATGGTGGTTTATCACAGCAACAGAAAAGTGATGAATACAGTTATTTGGTACCAGAGAGTAGGCTGTTGGCTGTGAAGGACCTAACCATGTGGATGTTTGGAGAAATGTGGAAGACTCTGGAACTTTGGGCTAGAAAAGCTGTTGACTACTTTAAGCAGAGCTTAACGGGCCATTCTAGTAGAAGCCTGGAAGAAAGCATTGCTGCAAGAAATGTAGTTCCAGAGGAAAATAAAGACTTAGGCAGCAACTGGGATCTTTTATCAAAGAGTCTGGCTACAGTTTATGCTCAGAGCCCAAATGCTTGCCTGATGCTAAGTTGAAAAGCAATGGACTAATGTCTTTGGTGGAGGATATTTCAAGACAGCCTAATGTAGAAATGGTGGTGTGGCTATTAATGGTGAATATTATACAGATCTACAGTGAAAAAGAGCAAATGGGGCTGAAAGAAATGCAGAATGTACAGTTTGGATCTGAAAAAATGCACCAGGAAGATTAAAGGTGGGGCCAAGGCATGTGAAGGAGAGGCTCCCTTTCATAAGGAGATTAAAGTGATTAAGGAGAGGCCTAGATATTTACGAGTAAACAGTGGAAAAACTCTGATTAAGGAGGGGCCTCGAGATTTACAAGTAAACAGCAGAAACACTACTTTCAGGGCAAGACCACACCCAGTTAATCTTCCAGCTTTTGAAAGGAAAATACTGAAAGGGTTTTCTGCTCCAACAAGTACAGGGCAGAGAAAAGTTGCAAATGTTGTTGAAATAGGCCAGGGTCCATCTCAAACTTGCAGCCAAACTCAGCAGTTTCATTCACATGGTGCTGGCGCTTTAGAGGCATGAAGTTTGCAAGAGTGAAGGGGTCATCAGTTTTTCCTCCACGGTTTCAGAGAGCTGCCAAGGTCAGGCAGAGTGCAGCTGGGGTGTCCCTGCATAAAGAAGGCCCTGATAGGCCATTGTGTGAAGCCTGGTTGGCAGCAGAGACCCCAAGAAGACATTCGAGATGCCAGAGCTGTGAGATATTTGCCAAGGAGAGCTGCATACAGGGAGTGGTACCAGCCTAAGAAAGAGATGTATGGTGCAAGCAAAGCTGGAAGAGCTAAGCCATCTAAGCCCTTTGGAAGTCAAGTCCCAGAAGTCGCATATGGAGCTACTGGACTTGGTGTTTGCCCTGCTGGTTTTCGGTCTTGTTTTGATCCAGTATTTCCTCACTATGCCTCTATTCCTCCCTTTTGGAATGGGAATGTGTATTCAGTTCCACTGTACGTTGGGAGTTTGTAATTTGCCTTTTGATTTTACAGGAGCTTACAGTTAGGAGATTGGCCTGAGTCTCAGAAGAGACTTTGGACTGTAGACTTTTGAATGGCATTGAAACTGGTAAAGACTATGGGGACTTTTAAGGTTGGACTAAATGCATTTTGCATTTTATATGGTCAGGAGCCTATGGGGGCCAGGGAGTGGAATGTGGTGGTTTGAATGAGAGTCCCCCATAGGCTTTAAGTATTCAGACATTTTGTCTCCGGTTGGTGGCACTGTTCTTGGAGGTCTTAGAAGGTGTGGCTGTGCTGGAGAAAGTACGTCACTGGGGGGCAGGCTTAGTGAGTTTAACAAGCCTTGCAGTCTCCTGTCTCTCTCTCTCTCTCTCTCTCTCTCTCTCTCTCTCTCTCTCTCTCTCTTCTCCCTGTGCTCATTGCAAGATGTGACCCTTGGCTTTCTGCTCCAGCTCCAGCCACCATGCTCCCTGCCACAATGGACTCTAATTCCCTGGAACTGTCAATCGTAAGCTCAAATAAACTCTTCCTTTTATAAGTTCCCTTGGTCATGGTGGTTTATCACAGCAACAGAAAAGTGACTAATACAATCTTCAACTCTGTATTTTGAATTCATTCTCATCTTATTTGTATTAGTGTTTTGCCTGCATGCATGTGAGTGCACCCATGTCATGCAATGCCTGTGGAGGCCAGAAGAGGGGGTCAGATCCCCTGGAACTGGACTTACAGATGTTAGCTGCCATGTGAGTGCTAGGAGTCGAACCTGGGTCCTCTGTAAGAGCAGCCAGTGCTCTTAACCGCTGAGCCATCTCTCTAACCCCTCAACTGTGTAATTTTTTTAAACTAAATTAAATTAAATACATCACTTATATGCTGCTTAGGCAGACTGCCTTTCCCAAAGATGACCCTAATGTCTCCCATCCAATGGGCTTTCCATCATCTTACCTTGACACTACCCCCTCCCTTGATGCAGTGAGGACTTCTGACTGCCTTGACTGATAGAATACATAGACATGATATGAAGTAAGTTCTGGGTTGAGATTGTAAAAACACCTTGCACCTCCACCCAGCCTCTCTGGAGAGTTTTACTCTTGAAACAGCAGCCATGCTGTTTGGAAGCCCAAAGCAGAACACACAGATGTCCCATGTAGGCATTCCAGCTGACGGTCTGTTGAGGTGCCATTTAACAGCAGTTATCCACCATCAGACAATGGGGGAAAGATGTGCCAGAACTGTCTGGACTTGAACGGTTTTGTTTTGTTGTTATTTGAGACATGGTCTCCCTGTTAGCCCCAACTGGCCTGGAACCTGCCATGTAGACCTGGCTGGTCTTGTTCTCTCACAGAGATCCTCCTGCCTCAGCCTCTAGAGTGCCGGGATTAAAGGCATGTGCCACCACACCTGGCTTCCAGCCTTGAACTACTTAGTTGCCAAAGCCCTGGGCATCAGAGAACAGAGATGAGTTCTCACTGTAGCCCATCAGAATTCCTGACCCATAGAAACTGTGAGATGAACTCTAAGGATTATTTTTCTAATCTACTAAGTGTGGGGCTGTCTTGTTACCCAGCAATGGACAACCAATGCAGTCAGCATCCACACAGAGCCCTCGATAGCCTCCCTCACAACTGGCTCACCCACATGCCTCTGGCTAGAGCACAGTCTCCACTGCCTGTCAGCGGTTGCCAGGGTAATGGAGTCCCCTGGCACAGTGGGTGGAGCAGACTTTTCAAAGTGCCTGTGCTGGCTTTCCTTAGACAATTGCGTTTAAAGGCTTGATCAGCACAAAGGAGCTACAGTTCTTTCCAGCTTTTATTCCGGCACCAACTCTCTAACATTAGACCCAGCCTCACCTTCCCCCTGTGCAGAAGGATCAGGCAGGACAAGGTGAACTCTTCTGTCCCCTTTGGCTCTAGGCTGTATTTGCTGCCCTGAGTTTCAATGGCAACTCTGAGTCTGCTCAGAGAAGGGTTCCATACATGATGTGAAGAACAGACGAGAGCTTTGAGACTCTCTCTCCTTTCTGCCATTATTGAATACTAATGGCATGCTATGTCCTAGGTCTAAGTAATTAATGATGTCCCAAACACACTGGCTATCTTGACTATTTTTGTGTCTCTACTGAGGGTCATCTGTGGATGATCAATCTAAATCATTACCTAAATTCTGTCTAATCATTTGTTGTTAGATCAGCATTGATAACCACAGCTGTCTCTAATCCATCAGAAAGGTGATTTTTTTTTTTAATGGAAGGTACTAACTAGTTCCTTGATGCCTATGTTCCCAAGAGGAAGCAAGATTCCCCAGAGCCAACCAAGTTGGATTGGCCATTGCCTCAGTTTCCCCACCTTGGAAATTTCCACAGGAGGACCTCAAAGGTAGGTTGTTTAAAAAGAAAAAAGACTGATCTTGAAGCTGGGTGTGGTGGTGCACACCTTTAATCCTAGCACTTGGGAGGCAGAGGCAGGTGGATCTTTGTGAGTTCAAGGCCAGCCTGGTCTACACAGTGAGTTCCAGGACAGCTGGGGCTACAGGGAGACCCTGTCTCAAAAAGACTAAAAAACAAAAACAAACAAACAAAAAAAAAAAAAACAAAAAAAGACTGATCTTGAAGCTGGAGAGATGGCTCACTGGTCAAGAGCAGGAAGACTGGGATTTGTATCCAAGAATCTATGTCAGGGATCTCACAAATACTTGTAACTCCAGCTCCAAGAGGTTTAACATCCTCCNAAAAAAAAAAAAAAAAAAAAAAAAACAAAAAAAAAAGACTGATCTTGAAGCTGGAGAGATGGCTCACTGGTCAAGAGCAGGAAGACTGGGATTTGTCCAAGAATCTATGTCAGGGATCTCACAAATACTTGTAACTCCAGCTCCAAGAGGTTTAACATCCTCCTCTGGCCTCCTGAGGCTCCTGCACATACATGTGCACACACACACACACACACACACACACACACACAAATAAAATGAATCTGTACGAAAGAAATAAAATAGGGAATTAAAAAGATAGCTTAGCCATTAAGCGCACTGGCTCTCTTGCAGAGGACCTGGGTTTGATTCCTAGCACCCACATGGTGGCTAAGAACCATCCTAACTCCAGTTCAAGGGGATTCAATACCCTCTCTGATCTCTGTGAGCACCGCATGACATGGCTGCATCTAACTACATGCAAGCAATACACTCAGGCACATAAAAAAATAGAAACAATACATAAAATATTTAAAAAGGAAATAAAATAATCTTAAAACAATAATTAAGGAACCTGGTCTTCTGACCTCTTTCTAAGCATGGGTCTGATCCTCTCTGATCCAGTCTTTAGAGCATACTGTCCCCTCCGTGTATATGTCCTTTAACCCAACCGGCCAGCTCCATACACCCCTTGTGCCTCAGTTTCCACCCTTCCTATCTACTTCTCTCAGACCAAATAGTCACCCTACTACAGACTGGTGAGGAACAGAGACCAGGCTAGTCCCAGATGTAAGGGATGCATCTCCACCCCCTTCCAGAATGCAGATGTTTCCAAGAGCAGCAACCAGATCTCTTTGCTTCTCACTCTGCTCCCAGGCACTCTTCTGGCTCGTGGTAGGTGCTCAGAAAATGACTGTTAAGCAAACGAGTTGGGCTAGCTGCAACAGTGCCCCAGTCCCAACAGCATGGTGTAAGTGAAAGTGCTTTTACAGGACCATCAGTGACAAAGCCAGGTATCCCAGCGTGGTATAGGATACGCCTATGTGGAAAGGCAGTGTAGACCTCACCAGAATCAACACGAGGGGGATGGACGTCTGTTCTGTGCAGCCAGGAATCTAGAGATAGCAAAGATAACACCAAGGCCCCTAAATGGTGAACCCTCTCTGGGGCAGATGAGAGGGAGGTCCGACTGGAGCTAGCCTGGCTGGGTTTGGCAGCTGCCCTGTCTCTCCCTCAGTCCTATGTTCTCCTTCCTGGAGTTGATGCAGAACTCTGAAGGGGACATGGGACACTGGAATTAGAGATAAGAGGGGGGTCCTACACAGCCATCTAGGGTGGCCAGAGGGCAGTCAGAAATGGCTTGCAAAGAAACAAGGGAAGGAAGCAGGACATGTTATGGGGGGTCAGGAGAGGTGCGCTTCCTAGGGTCTTCCAGATAGACTGGCTGCCCTGGACTTCCAGGATCCTCAGAAGCTGGCCAGAGACCTTGGGCTCATCTTGAGACCCTGCAGCAGTTTGCTTCAAGAAGTGAGCAGCCCCTCTTCCTCCCCCTTATCAGACTCCGACTCTACAGTCTGTAAGTAAAACCCCAGGGCATAATCGGGCATGGAAGGGAGAACCAAGAGTGGTATTACACTGTGAGAACCTCTAACTGCCTGGCCTGGCAAATGAATTAACTTGTTAAACAAAATGCATACATCTGCATACATTTGAATACATGAATAGGATCAACTCAGACCCTGCCCAGGTCCAAGTTCTCCAGGGAGAAGGAAAGGAGGAAGATCCTAGAAAAGGAGAGGTTTGGATGGGACTCTCTGCACCTTAAAGAGCCTGTGCTTTTGCAAGCTATATTTATAGATTAAACACAAAAGCGTCTCCCTGCTGCATTAAAAACTACCCATCAAGGCTGAGGACTCCAAGGAGCAGTAAAATCAATCTCATTGCATAAAGACAACAGCAAGCAATTGGCATGACATTTTAAGTAAATGCTACAGCCATTTGTAAATGTTCATTTTCCGGGAGACCCCATCTATTATATGACAGCTATTTTCTTAGCATCCCAGTGTGAATTCAGTTGGTTTACGGATAAGCCCGTTGAGGAGAATGGATATCAAGATGTAAAGTGCTATAATACGGACAATTTGTTACCGCTACACCATGTCGCTCCATCATTATGTATCTGCCTTTCGCAGGGGTTAGAAGCCACTTGGCTTTTTTAAAAATTCAGGTTTGTGTTAATAACTGATGGTGTCTAAGTGGGTGGAGAAGTCAATGGGGGTGCAGAAAGCTGCAAAGGTTGCAAGGTGGGTTGCAGGTGGTAGATCCTAAGCAAAGGGGACTGGCTTTGGATGCAGACTTCTCTGGTAATAACTTGCTCTTGCCTGATACTCTCTCCCCAGGAGTCCTGGGTGGGACAGGCAGTTCTACCAGGAACAGTAGTAAGAGGGGCCGGTGTTGCTGAGAGTTCCATAGAAACCAGGCACACTCCTTATGAGGCCGGCCACTACACTTCTCAGATGTCCACGCAAAGATGATATGGTGACAGTGAACTCAGGCAGGACCTCCGTCCTCAGGCCCCATCCCTAGCACCCTGTATCTCTGGCAGAGACTGAGAAATAGCATAGCCACTGTGGTAAGCCTGTTCCTGAGCTGCTCAAGGTGAAATATGGCCCAGGAGAAACTGAGGGTCCCCCTCTCTCATCAGTCACCGTTAACTCTGACAACCCAGACATTTCCAAGGAGGAAATAAATGACCCCCTTGGTGAACCTGGAGTAGTGTTGAAAAGGTGCCCAGTGCAGCTGGTGACAGATTGCACTGGGCTCCCTAGGGGTGGGGGTCCTTGGAAGGGAGGGACTTGGCCCTCAGGTAGTGAGGAAACTAAATGTCTGTACTGAAGGTTAAATCTAGCTTCAGAAAGAATGAGAGTTCTTGGAGCATATACCCAGGGCACATACCTCAGGACACTAGGAACCCAGCAAGCAGCCCTCCCGGACTTTACTGGACCACATGCTTCTAGCAGCTCTTTGCTCCCCATCCAACCATCCACCCATCCACCCACCCATCCACCCATCCATCCACCCATCCATCCATCCATCCATCCACCCACCCAACCATCCATCCATCCATCCATCCACCCACCCAACCATCCATCCATCCATCCATCCACCCATCCACCCACCCATCCATCAATCTATCCATCCATCTATCCATCCATCCATCCATCCATCCATCCACCCACCTACCCATCCATCCATCCATCCATCCATCCAGCCAGCCATCCAGCCAGCCATCCAGCCAGCCAGCAAACATGTGGTCTATCATTTTTTTTCCCAGGCATTCTTGACCTTCCTTGGGCACCAAGCTGTTCTTTCAGCCTGGTAACCCTTCTGTGCCTTCCTCTTTACCATTTCTGGCATAGAGTAGACATAAATACTGGATGAATGAATGAATGAATGAATGAATGAATGAATGAAGTCTGCAGCCACTCACCAGGTGACCAGGGCTTCCTTTGGGGCGGGGGAATCCCCGTCTCTGACTGGTCAACTTGGACATATTTCCTTAACAGGCAAGTCCCGCAGGCCTGAGTTTTTTTGTTTTTTGTTTTTTGTTTTTTTGGTCTTTTCAAGACAGGGTCTCCCTGTAGTCCCAGCTGTCCTGGAACTCACTCTGTAGACCAGGCTGGCCTTGAACTCACAAAGATCCGCCTGCTTCTGCCTCCCAAATGCTAGGCCTGAGTTTTAATCCCAGATCTGGTGTGAGCTGGCTGTGGGCCTGAGCAAATAGTTTCTCTCATTTGTGGAGTAAGGCCATGTGACCCATGAAGGTCCCCCTCCCCACATACCAGGCAAAGATCCTGTGACCCCAGATGTTGGCAGAGTAGAGGGGAGCCTGTGTCTTCATGACTAAACAGGGGAAGGGGGGAACAGCTCAAGAATTTTGAATGTCCCAGTGCCATCCTGATTGTCCTTGACTAAGAAAGTTGCCTCTTTCGTTCCTTGGGATAAAGGGTAAGAATGTAGCTGCTATTCACTGGGGAACTGTGGGTCTTTCCGTAAATACCCACCCTGGGTCAAGCCAGGCTTCCGGGCGTCATTTGCTTACCTCCTTTCCTGCCTATATTAGTTTTCCATGACTTTGGCAAAATACCAGAGAAAAGCAATTAAAGGATGCTGCAGTCTGACTATGTAATGTCCACCCCCCATGGGTTTATGTTATGGATTTTTGGTTCCAGATGAGAGGACTGTTTGGGGAGATTTTAGAAACAGGTGGGGCCAAGCTGAAGAAGGCAAATCTTCCCAGGTGGAGCCTTGGGGTGTGGCTTATCCCTCGAATTTCCTTACTCTCTACTTTCTGATCCACAGTGATGTGCACTGAGCAGCCCCACCACACAGTTCTTGCTGCTATGATAGCCTGCACAAGCACATGGGTCAAATGAATTGTAGACTGAGCCCTCTGATACCGAGAGCCAAAATAAATCCTTCCTAATTTGCTTCTATCAGGTGTTTTCCTCACAGTGATGCAAAAGTTACTAATCCAATGGAGGAAGATTTTATTTTAACTTGTGGTTTGAGACCTTTTGGTCCACACATCCATAGTTCCCATTGCTGTGAGCCTGAAGGAGAGGCTCAAACATTTTGGTGGAAGAGTGGGGAAGGAAAGCTGCTCACCTCATGGAGGACAGGAAGTAGAGAGCAGGCAGAAGAAGCATCCAGGGCGGTTGTCCCTGCAGGACCTACTTCCTCCAATGGAGCCCCACATCCCACAGGTCCACTCACATTGCACAGTTCCAGCATCTGCTTCCCAATGGGTACATCCATATTGTAAGGTGATATCCTTCAAGCCAAGCTGCCACCATCTGCTTGAGATCAGCTGTGCCAACTTGTGAGGGTCTGACATGATAGGTCTGTGAACTACTGGTGCTCTCTCCTAGAAGGAGAGCGTGGGGAGGGTCATTGGACCGTCACCTGAGTATCCAGCCACTCATCCCAGGCATTTGTATGTAATTCTGCTGTAATTGCAAGTGGCCTCTGAGAAGGGCTGGAGGATAGGCTAGGAAGAGTAGTGGAAGGGGCTGCATCTATGTAACTTCGGGAATGCCGTCATCCACACTGGGTGAAGACTTTCCAGTGCTACTGCTTTGGGGTCATCCACATGCCTGTCAGTCACCCAGCATTGTGTTCTGTAAGTAAGCCCGATAAGCCCAGGGTGAGCTGTGTGGAAACCTTGGTGGTTTGTCATTCCGATCTTAGGAGAAGGAAGCAGACATTGTTCATCTCTCTCCCAGGGAAGAAACTCTTGCAACAATCCAGTTATGAATATATCCATGAGGACACTTCCCTCAGAGCCAATTACCTCCTAGTGTTCCATCTCTGAATGTTGTACTGGAGGCAAAATCTTCCATACAGGAGCTTTAGCGGACATTCATAGTCAAATCACAGCACTGTTCTAGTGTGTTCTACCTCACAACGGGAGCAGGGTGCATATGCTGTACCCCAGGAAACTGCTTGAGGGGTCCTAAAGTCCCAAAGCTCAAAGCTCATGATGCCATTAGCCCTCCAAGCTGTTCTGCAATTGACTTACCCCAGAACATGGTCCTCGTGAATTCCAAGCTAGTCCACTCTGAGGAGAATGTGTTTCTGTGGAAGGTGACAGACATGCCACATGTGGTGCCCAAGGAACAATACTTAGTGACCAGCAGAGTGGGGGGGGGAGGAACCTATAGAAGCTACAGAGTTATGAGGTATCAGAGGGTCAAGTCCATGTGGGAAGGTAGACAGGCTGGTCTGAGCTGGGAAATGCTTGGGTTGATAAAGAAGTGTGTAGGTACAAAATTCCATTCTTCTAAAATAAATAAATGAGCAATCGCCAGCTGAGGTGCCACTGAGAGTACTTAGCTTCATCAAGCGGTGTCATCCTGAGGTAATTTAGAGGCTCCATTCATCACGGCCCTCTCATCCTCTGTGTGTCACTGCTGCTAACAATTCTTCAGCCAGGCAGCAAGCTGCAGTGTGAACTTCCAGTTATGTCTGCCTTTCCACTCCAATGGAAGATAGAGGCAGAGGTGACCATCAAAAGAGTTGACAAGGTTGGGTGTCCCAGGAAGTGGCCAAGTAGAAGAGTGACTGACTGCTCTCAGTTAGCTTCACCCAACATTCCATGGGGCAGAGGGTGGGGCTGTAGGCACACACTTTGCCTTCTTATGGCAGAAGACTTGGAGAACTATGAATTCTGACTTCTATAATGAACCTTGGAAGGAAAACTAAAATGAGCATTGTTCTCCCCATTTCATACCTTGACAAACTGAGGCAGGAGAGAAGAAAGACTCTCGGTACATTGTGACAGCAGTGGATTTGGTAAGCACTTAGATCCACCACAGAAACCAGAAGCAGGATGAAATGGAGACACAGCTGTAATCTCGGTGGGAGCAGGAGAATCTGGAGTTGAAGTTCATCCTTGTCTACACGGGGAGTTTGAAGCCAGTCTGCATTAGAGAGACCGTTTCAACAGCAGAAAACAAACAGAAGGTGGAATGATGGTTTTTCCAGGGCTGGGGAAGTAGAGACATCACTCAAGGATGTGAAGTTTCAGTTGGGCAGGATGGATAAGTCCTGGAGAGCTGTACATAACGCAGTAGCCAAAGTTAATCCCGCATCGTAGACTTGCAAATCACTAAGAGTTCATCTGTGATGCTCTCGCCTCAAAAAACAGATACGTGACATGATGGCCCTGTTACTTCATTGACACATTTCACAATATTTACAGATGTCAGGCATCTTATTATATGCCACCAATATGTATATGATTTTCATTTGCCAATTATATTTTGAAAATAATGGCCTATTTGTTGTATTATTTTATTTCTTTAAAAAAATTTTATTTATGGGTGGGCTGAAGAGATGGTTCAGTGGTTAAGAGCACTGACTGCCCTTACAGAGGACCAGGATTCAATTCCCAGCACCCACATGATGATAGTTAACAACTGTCCTAACTCCAGTTCCAGGAGATCAGACACCTTCCTCTGATCTCCACAGGCATTGTGTGACACAAGTCCATCTGCACACATTCAGGCAATACACTCATACACATTAAATAAAAATAAAAATAAAAATATTCTATCTATATGTATGAGTGTATTGTCAGCATGTATGTAAGTGCACCCATGTCACACAATGCCTGTGGAGATCAGAGGAGGACATTGAATCCCCTGGAACTGGAGTTATGGACAGTTGTTAGCTATCATCATGTGGGTGTTAGGAATTGAGTCCTGGTCCTCTGAAAGAGCAGCCGGTGCTCTTAACTGCCGAGTCATCTCCCCAGTCCTTGTTATTTTATTTTCTGTGTATGAGTGTTTTGCCTACATGTATGCAAATATACCTGCAGTGCCCACAGAGGCCAGAAGAGGGTGTCTGATCCCCTGGAACTGGAGTTACAAATGGTTGTTGGCCACCCTGTGGGTGCCAGGAACCAAACTTGGGTCCTCTACGAGAGCATTCAGTGCTCTTAACCACTGAGCCATATCTCCAGCCCCACTGATTATACCTTAACGAATCTAGAAGAAAAGAATAAAACTTCCAGGCGTGGATTCGAGTCCTCGTACCACCCTTCACGGGTCATGTGGCCACACAGAGATCTCCCCCATCTCTCTGGCCCTCTCTCCTCACTTCTCATTTAGCTCACTGAATATCAAATGATATCATTGGGCCTGAGATAGAATAGAGATCTAAAAAGCAGAAGCCAGTGGTAGAAAAGTGGGGTGATTTGTTGGGGAGGAGGCCCAGTGTGGTGGGGAGAGATGAGGTCCAAAAAATCCCACTCTCTCAACTCTCACTGCACAGTTTCCATAGCAACAGAGCCCAGCCTGTCAATGAGTGTGCTTGATTTTGTGACATCCCATAGTATATGAAATTATCTGAAGGCCATCACAAAATAATCAAATCATATGCTCTGCTGTGCTCTCTCTCGGTGGGGATGTCATAAGGATTTGACAAAATGACAAGATGTCAGCTTGGCTCCTAAGGACTCAGACGTCCCAAGTTCAGCCGGTTGAGATGAGTTTTGCCTTTGACTCTGACATGGGAAAAGTTCCAGTCAGATCCAATTGTTTGTGTCTTTCTAATTAACCCCCAGATACCTCCAATGTCCAGCATCCTTTATCTCTCAAAATTCCTCTCTCTCTCTCTCTCTCTCTCTCTCTCTCTCTCTCTCTCTCTCTCTCTCTCTCTCTCTCTCTCCCTCTCTCTCCATCCCCCATAGCTCCAGCTATAGACAGCTCCTGTTCTTAAGAGCTCTCCTGTTCCCTGTCCAGCAGCCTTGCTCAGAGTGGCACAAATCCATAAGCCACACATGGATGAAAGACACACCCAACAAACCTGAGCAAAGCAATTCTCATGAGGGCCTGCACTTCTAACCAACTCCCAAGGGGAGGCCACCACTTCCATTTGAAGTTGCAATGAACTTGAGTTGTGACTTCTCCAACTCTGGCATCAGAGTCACTACGGCAGAATGGCCTCCTGCTGTGTGTGTGTGTGTGTGTGTGTGTGTGTGTATGTGTTGTCTATTTGTTTTTGAGACAGGGTATCATATAGCTCAGGCTGACTTCAAATTCCTTGTATAGTCTTCAGTCTTCCTGCCTCTTCCTTCAAAGTGCCAGGATTATAGATTTGTGCCACTGCGCCCAGCCCTGGGCTTAAAAAAGCTGGTTGCTCTCCACCCCCAGAGTTTCTAAGCAATTGGATCTGGGATGAGTTAAAGGGATTCACCTGTCTATCAAGCTCCCCTGCCCCTAGCAGCAAGGCCAATCTGAAGGCCCGGGTGTGGGCAGGTGGGCACAAAGCCTCCTGTCCCAGCTCTCTAACATGGCCCACATGTATGATGACCTGGTATCTCCCCATTGGGTCTCCCCTCTTTCCTTCCACCATTTCTCTCTGAACCAAGCCTCCCCTTGGAGGCAGGAGTCCCTCCTATCACAGGGTAGAACCATCTCTCCATCCCCTCATCCAATAAGTATACATCTATACACCTAGCTAGATGGAGAGAGACTAATTTTGTAAAATCTGCACAAAAATCGGCTGAATTTATGTTCTCCCGTGCAAGAGAAATGCTGCCGAGTAGAAATAAAAAGCAGGATTCCCCGGCACTTCCATTACCTCTTCCTGTCACCACCAGTGACTGATGGCGAGGAGTAAGATTGCAAACGGAATCGCTTTCGCTTTGCCAGAACAAACTCCACCAGGTGCCAGAGCCTCCTGCAAATCTGAGGTTCTCCAGAGTGTCACTGGCAGCTGCCACCTTGGAAAGAGAAGGAGCACGGGACAGTAGCCAATGTGGAGGAGAGCCGTCACCCGGCACACCCTGGGGGCCCGTCCTTCACCTACAAGTGAGGGCCCCTGCGGGCACAAGGGAATCCAGTTGGATTTAATGTGGCTCCATTTTTCTTCCTTGTTTTAATCATGGAGTAATAATAATAATAAACTCCCCTTTATATACTGTCCTTCATTGCCAGTGTATCATCGAACACTTTACAGATTTAATAATAGAGTTTCAGAAATAAATAATGGGGAAGAATAATAAGAAGCTAAATAACATATTTATGGAACTATATTGTTGGTTTATGGTAGTAAACAATTGCTCAGACAGCCAACAGCAGGAAATGAAGAGGTTTGAGGGGGGAATGGGAAAGAAAAAAGCAATCTTTTCAGGTAACATTTGAGTTGAGCTGCGGCATCAGATGGAGAGATGATAAAGGAGAGGTGCTGGTGAAGGGGCTTCCTGCTGGGAACGCAGGACAATGAGCTTCCTCCGTGCTCAGGAGATGCTGGCCTGGCCTGGCCCCGGTTCTCCGGATACACACCCCAGGAGGTGCATGATATTTCAAGGGGATTCAGGCCTGAGTAAGAAGTAGAAATTAGATAGAAGTAGAAATTGGAGTCCAAGGAGATAAAGTAGGGAGTAAAGTGTTTTCCGTGCAAACTTGAGAACCTGAGTTCTGTCCCCCAGAAGCCAGAGAAAAAGAAGCTAGGTGTGGCAGAACACACTCGGAATCCCAGTAGTGAAGAGGCAGAGACAACTGGCCTGGGGTTCTCTGACTGGCCAACCCAGCTAGGCTAATCGATGGGTCCCAGGCCAGTGAGAGACTCTCTCAAGAAACAAGGTTGATGGCATGTGAGGAACAACAGCCAAAGTTGACCTCTGGCCTCCATACATATGAGCTCACACATGTGCGTGAGCACCCACACCACATACATAGAAGTTGGGCCTTAGTGTCCAGACCTTTCCAGCCCACCTGGCTTGGCCACTGAATGCAGAAGTGCCTAATGTCCATTCTCACTGCTGCCTGCACTTCTTGTTTGTCCCCCACAGAGAGGCAGGCCTTCCTAAGCGGGAAGACGAGGGACATTCCCCAGATATAAGAATGCCTGGAACAAGACCCTAGGGGGAAAAGCATGTTGTGAAAAACTTACTCTGACCAGATCGAATGTTCCTCCCGGAGCCGGTAGCAGCTGCTAGCTGGAGGGATTAGTGGGTTCTGAAGAGAAAAGAAAGCTGAGCTTGGTGGCGCAGGCCTGTATGTAATCCAGCTGCCCAGGAAGCTAAGACAGGAGGATTGCAAATTCAAGGCCTGGAAGCTACAGCGCAAGTACAGTGCCACCTGTCTGGGCAACGCAGAGAGAACTTGTCTCAAAATAAAAAGCTAAACGGGGGCTGGCGAGATGGCTCAGCAGGTAAACGCTCTTGGGGCCAAATCTGATGACCTGAGTTCAATCCCCAGAACCCACATGGCGAAAGTCCTGAAAATTGTCCTGACTTCCACGTACGCATGGTAGCATGTATGTAGCCTCCATATGCACACTCACACACACATGGGCGCATGTGCACACACACGAATTAAAGGAATGCTGGGGATGTAGCTCAGTGGTAGAGTGTGTGTCATAGCAAGCATAAGGATATCAGTTTAATCCCAAGTAATATATAAATAAATAAGCAAAAGCAAGTGAGGAGAAAGAAGGGGCAGCTACCAAGCTGAGCAGAAATTGTTGGGGTCTTCTCTTATTGTGTGGCACCACCCACTTCTCTTGTCAGTGGTACCTAAACAGGATATGGTATCCACAGGCTGAGTTCTTGCCCGATTGCAACTTGCCCGGCAGTGTTACAAGGGTTTCACAGATCTCGTACCTTCAGTAGAGGAGGAAGCTGACTTGAAAGCTGGATGAGCTGCTGAAGGGAGGAAGGTGTGGGCCACTCAGGACTGGACCCAGCCAGGACTTGACCCCAGCCAGCCCTGCTCCCTCTGCAGATTAAAGCTTTCAGTGGAGGCCAAAACAAAGATGGCATCAATTGCAGCACATTGAGCTTTGACCTTGATGCTAGAGGATGTACCAGAGACCTCCATGAGGTGCCAGCCCCAACCTGTGGAGGAAGTGTCAGGCCCGAGGCCGATGATCCTACTATCCCTGAGATCTGGACACAGAGCTTGCTGAGCAGGCTTGTGGGTAAAGCCTGGGCCTGCTGCTGGCCAGCTCTGCTGAGATGTGTTGTGACCAATGACTTCCTGCAGGGAGGTGTGCTCCGGCGTCAGGGAGGCGTGCTCCGGCGTCAGGCAGGTGCTCTCGGCACTAGTCTGGTCCAACAAACTTCTAGAGGAAAGTGTCTATTCCCTTTAGGAAATCCTAGACCCATGAAGGCTTGCAAAGAAGCGCTGCTCACCTTACCGGCACCGCAGGTATATTTTTAAGTTTATTAGTCCTTTTTACTGCCTTGTAGGAGGTGGATCCCTAACTCATAGTGCTGTGTATCTCCTTAGAGTGTCTGTGAAGCAGGTGCAACTTGGTACCTGGCTAGGTAGGATGAGGAGTCGGGCGCTGGGCTCTATCTCCCCAGACTCTGTCTCCATTGATCTAGGCTGTCCTAGTTGGCTTTCTGTGGCTGTGATAAAACCTGACCAAAACCAACTAGTGCTTTACACATCCCAGTCACAGCTCACCACTGAGATGAGCCAAGGCAAGAGCTCAGGGCACTAGCTGATGCAGAAACCAGGGAGGAACATCATTCACTGGCTTGTTCTTTCTGCCCTCTGCTCAGCCTGCTTTCTTATACAACCCAGGACCACCTGCTCAGGGGTGGCTGGCAGCACCCACCCATCGCTGGGCCCTCCCACATCACTCAACAATTAAGAAAATGCCTCACAGACATTCCCGCAGACCACTTTGAAAGAAGAAATTCCCCAGGTGAAGTTCCTTCTTCCCAGATGTGTCAAGTTGACAACTGAGGCTATCGTGTGTGTGTGTGTGTGTGTGTGTTCCTGTGTGTGTGTGCACATACGTGCATGAGTGAATGTATCACAGAGACCAGAGGTTGACATCAAGTATCTTTCATAATCACTCTCCGCATTTTTAACTAATTAATTAGTTAATTAATTTTGAGACAAGATCTCTTCACTGAATCTAAAGCTTAAATTTATTTTATTTTATATATATGAATATATTACCTGCATATATGCAAGTGCACCTGTCGTGCAAAGCCCACAGAGGTCAGAAGAGGGGGTCAGATCCCCTGGAACTGGAGATACTGACAGTTAGCTGCCAGATGGGATTTGAACCTAAGTCCCCTGAAGGAGCAGCCAGTGCTCTTAACTGCTGAGCCATCTCTCGAGCCCTGAGCTCACTGTTTTGACTAGGCTGGCTGATCTGTGAGCTTTGGGTCTGTCTCTACCTCCCCAGTGCCAGGGTTACAGATTTGAGCCACCGCATCCAGCTTTTGCATGGGTGATGGAGATTGGAACTTGGGTCCTCATACAAGGGCAACAGGCTCTTTACCCACCAAGCCATCTCTCCAGCCCCATGTCATGCAAGCTTCTCAGGGTCTCACTGTGTGCCCGGCACTCACCGCACCACACCCCTTGAAATGGGGGGGAGGGGGGGAGCAGCCTGCCTGTGAGTGTCCCAGGCCTTTGCTTGTTTTAGAGCACTGTGCTGTGACTGTCACCCAGATGACATTTGTTACTATTTCCTCCCTGTCAGCCTTGGCAGGCTGCAGTACAAATCTCCTGCTGGGCACAGTGCTTAGTATTAGAGTCAGACAAGCGATTTGCATCTTATTCTTTTGACAGAGAGAAGGCTGCCTTTACCACCACCTTCTCCCAGAGATGGGTGCTCCCTGCCTGCTGGGGGACAAAGACAGGGACCAAGGCCATCTGAGTACTGGGTGGTCGGCTCCAGGGTTTGCATCTGTGCTAACCTGCCCCCCCCCCGGGATCCTTGTGGGCAGAGCCCATGGGGTTGGCACCACCCAGAAGGCCTTAAGCTCCAGGAATGTAGACTGGAGCTGGAAGAGCACAAATAGTACAGGAAGTCATGTTCACAAAACAGACCAGCAAGATAGAGTGACAGCTGCTGGTAGCATTTAGCAAGGCCCTTCTGCACATGCCGCAGGGTGGGGCCACCTGGCTGCGGTTTCTCTCCAAGGCCCACTGGTGACCTCTTTTCCCTTGGCCAGTCCAGCTGGCAACACTAACGTGGCCTCTGAGGTCCCCTAGACAGCGCTCTGACCTGAATGTCATGAAACAGTATGAATTTAGGCACCCAAGTTACATCTGTGAAGTGGGGATATTAGAGCCATGCTTGAGGGCAGTTTGCCAACCTGGAGAGCAACCCTTGAGGCCTCTGTTGAAATGAGGTCTTCTACCTCTCCTGGACCTGCCCCCCCCCCAGACTCTCAGACATGGCCACTGGTGACCCAAAGGGAATCACAGGTGCAGGTCCACAGTTTTACACTCTGCCTGGCTGTGGCCTGTTTTTGTGTAAATAAAGTTTTATTGGAACATGGCTGCAACACTGGATCATTTGCATATTGTTTGCGGCTGCTCTTGTGTTATAGAGGCAGTTAAGGTGTTACAACAGAGACTGGGGAACAAAGCCCAAAATATTTCCCCATCTGGACCTCTGTGGGAAACACTCGTAGACCTCCGGTTTAAAGCTCAGGGCTGACTGGAATACTTACACCAGGGATTGCTTTCATGGCCAAAGTCAGGAAGTGGCTGGAGCCACTTCTCTCTCAAGTTCCCATCTGAAACTCCCCTGCAGGAGGCCTGAGTCCCAAGCTGAGTCAGGATTCATTTCCATAACCAATCAGCAGCTCAGAGGGTCACTGCCCACCATAACAACCTTGTTCTGACTGGAGAGGAGAGTTTGTGACCTCCATCCTGGCCTAGGGAAGCCAGACCTTGTCCCCAGCTGGGACAGATAGCTAAGCCAGGGCCTGTGTGTTAATGTTTTTTCTTGTTCCTAGGCTGAAGCAACCTAGGAGCAGAGGGATTTATGCTAGTTCACGCTTTCATGAGGGGGAGGCACGGCAATGGGGGTTCCTCCCTGGTGGCTGGAGCTTGTATGAACAGTGGCATCTAAGAGGATCAGGATGGGACACGAGAGAGAGAGAGAGAGAGAGAGAGAGAGAGAGAGAGAGAGAGAGAGAGAGAGAGAAACACAAACGGGTCTAAAGGCAGAGCTAGAACCCTGGATGGCTGCCTGTATAACGAACCACTTCTAGTGGGGCTCCGCTTCCCACAGCTTCCACCACTGCCCACAATAGCACCACGAGCTGGAGGCCAGGTATTCAACACGTGAGCCTGTGGGGACTTTCTGCATCCAAACCCTGAAAGCCAGTCTTTCTTAGAGGCTCTTAGAAGGCGGTGCCAGGAAGGAGGCCCCGGCTGGACACAGCCCTCCTGCCACACCCTACTTCTCATTCAGGGTAAAGATTGTCCCCAGTATGCTCTCCTCTGCAGCTGGAGGCCTCAGAAGGCTCTCGTCTATAGACCAAGGTGAGAGCTGCGGGGGTAGGAAAAGCTGGAACCATTGTTAAGTGCTCGTGCTTAGCTATTGCTGCTAATAACTATCATAACCCAGGCTGCCCTCTGCTGCTTTTGTCTGCTGGCCCTGAGTCATGCCAGTGCAGAGCAGCTCTGTCCCAGTTTCCAAGAGGACAACTTTAAAAAATATTTGAAAATCTTTTCCTGGAGTCATTGTGGTAGAGTGGCAACTCAGCTCCACCATGTTCTAGAAGTTTCTACCACAATAGTCACCTCCTGTGAAATGACAGCTTTCCTGGTCTCATAGCTGAGCTTGTGTTTTAAAAAAATGTATAAATAAATCCACAGCATATGCACTAATTCTGTAAACTGTAATATTTCATTAGAACAAATTGTTTCTGGAATGTTCAGGGTACACTGAAATTTACACACCTGACACCTGGCTGGAAGGTTCAAGTTCTCAGCTGGTCTGGTCACGTTGAGTGTGGTTCAGGGAGTGTGTGTGTGTGTGGGGGTCCAAGGCCCAGAAGCTGACTTTCCTGCTTCCTTCTTTGCTTTCTAATTACACACATGCTTACAGCAGCCTTCCTCTCCTCTACTGTCAGATGTGAAAGAGAAAAAAATGTCACTTCTTTCAAGCTCACAGGGAGCTGTAAATGTGCTCCCAGCTTCCTGACCACATGGGGGTACCCATGATGCACCCATGTAGCAGGTATGTTGTGCATTGGAGGGTGCTGTAGTAGAGTTTGCAGACTTTCCTCTCTGCCAGGCAGCCTGGGTATCACTATATATATATATTTGATAAATGACTGCACTTTTATATTCTAATTGGTAATAGAAACACCACTTCAGAGGCCTGGGAGAAGCCCCGAGTCCCAGCTCAAATGGGAGATGAAAGTGTTTCTGATGAGAGGAGAAGACTGTCACAGAAAATAAAACAAAGGCCCATCCATACGAGGCAAGGCAACTGGGCAAGCTTTCGGAATGGAGTTAGCAGGAAGCTTGGGCCTGTGGTCTGGAGGTCAGCCCTGTTCCCACCTCGAGATCAGACATGACAGCTGCATCTGTGCAGTGAAAGGGTGTATCAGCATGCAGGGGGCTTGATATGGGGAGGATTTTCAAGTGGAGAGTCAGTGTTCCCTTTTTCTTTAAGCTTATGTATGTGATGTGTGCACACATGTGTGTGTTGGGAGTATACTCACTCTTATGTGCATGTAGCAAAATTATATGTCTTCTTTTGTCCATCTCCACCTTAGTTTTGAAGGAAGGCCTCTCACTGAACTCGGCGCTCACCTCTTTGCCTAGGCGGGCTGGCCAACTGGCCCCCAGGATCTGCCTGGCTCTGTCCTGCTCTCCGGCACAGCACTGGGGTTACAGACATGCACCGCTGCACCTGGCTTCTAGGGACCTGGACTCATCAGATCTTCATGTCTGTGTAGCCAACACTTCATCCACTGAGCTACCTCTAGAGCCCAGAACTAGATACAGGAGATGGCCAACCTCAGAGGTGACCTCAAACGTGATTTCATATGCTAGACCAAACCAGTCCAGATGTGTTCTCTACCTGCTGCAGCAGCCCCGGTTGTCACTCCCTTAGGCACATGCTTGTCCCCGCCTCTCATTCCAGCTCCCACCTGTCTCCAGCACTGACCCTGCAGTTCCACATATTCCTCAGTCCCACAGACTTCCACACGAAAGCTCAGATCTAATTCTATACTCAGGAAAGCTCTGGAATTCTGCATATTTAACAAAATTCTAGATCATGGTTGATGCTGTGGATATGTGGATGTGTGGACCATGTTGAGGAGCCACTAAGGGGACAGAGCTTTGTCTTTGCATTTTCAGATGGGTTTAAGTCCCTGGAGTCTTGCTTACTTATTGGCTATAACTTGCTTAAGCAAGTTAGTTAACCTCTCTGAGACTCAGTTTCTTATACGTCAAATGGAGATAAAACATCATCAAGAGATGACAGAGAGGAGCTCTAAGTTAATTAAGCACACTGAACTCAGCCTTTGGGCTGCCCTGAAGCCACAGTGAATAGGAAAGTTGGAATTATCACTAGAAATGTAGCACATGAAGACCAAAGCTTGATTAGGAAGATCAGGGTAAGAGGGGGCATGATCTCCAGGCATCTGTCTCAGGAGGGCACCCTGCCACGACACCCAGTAAAGCACAGAAAGTTCCATTTCCACAGATTCTTAATTCAAATACATCATGCAAACGACCCAAATGGAGTCTTTGCCTCCCCATGAAACTTCACAAGCCAGGCCTCTATCACCTCATCTCATCTTTGCTTTTACAACTATCTTGCAAGTTCCCTCAACAATTCATCTGTGAGTACTCAGTGGCTCCTCCACGATTCTTCCCCAAACAATCTGTTTGGGTCCACTGCAGCAACACCCAACTCCTGATACCAAGTTCTGTCCTAGGTTTCTCTTTGTCGCTATGATAAAACAATAGTCAAAACCAACTCGGGGAAGAAAGACTTTATTATATCTTATGGGTTACAATCCACCATCTAGGGAAGCCAGGGCACGAACCTGGAAGCAGGAACCGAAGCAGAGACCATGGAGGAACACCGCTCACTGACTTACTTCTCCTGGCTCGCAGCACTACCTGTCTTATACAACCCAAGCCCACCTGCCCAGAGATGCATCACCCATAGTGGGTTGCCCCCCCATCAATTAGGAATCCAGAAAAAGCCCCACAGATACATCCATAGGCCATTCTCATGGAGAGAATTCCTCAACTGGGGTTCTCAAGTGTCTCTAGTTTGTGGTGAGTTAACAAAAACCAACCAGCACACACACTGCTCTCCAAGGCAGGGAGCATGCTTTCCATGGAGCTGCACTATCAAGTCCAGGAGAGACGGAACCTGACCACAGGTCAGAGGGGCATGACATAAACATGGCCTGTTTCGTCACATCTTTCACAGAGAGAAGCCAACAGGCAGTTTTGGGTAGGGGAGAGAGAGCAGTAGGGAGGTGAAGCGACTCCTTACCCACCCCAACACGTCGGCTTATATGAAGGTTTCCTGGAATAAGGTATCTGAGTATAAAGGAGAAGGGAATCACACGTTGATCTTCCATCTAGCCACTATTTCAGACACGTTGTTGTTGGAATAGCCTGGCTCTCCCTGGTTTAAATGATGACAGACATTATCACTGAGAGCACATGGGACCCCCAGAGATCAATGTTAATCGACTTTGGCATGACCCATTTAATGTTACCACAGGATTCGGAGTGTATGCTTGTGCGCATAGGTGTATACGTGTTCCATATGCCTCCTGAGCAGGAGTTCAATGAGGTAACCTGGGGGTTTGACTATAGGTAAGAAAAGCCTGTGGGCCCACCTGAAGGCAGGTCAGTGGGTTTCAGCCAAGCCCTGGCCAATATCAGCCATCTGTGGAGTGTGATTTCTTGAGCTCGGCTCTGCTGACATTTTGGGGAGACAGTTTGTGCTGTGGGGGATGTCCTGTGCAATGTAGGATGTTTCAAGCATCCCCGGCCTCTACCCACTAGATGCCAGGAGCACCCTCCCACCCTAGTCGTGACAATCAGAAAATGTCTCCAGACATCGCCAAATGTTCCTTGGGTACAAAGCCATCCCCCCCACATGAGAACTGTTCCATACATCCTCCCTTGGGACCTAGACATAACTGTAGGACAAGGGGGTGGTCAGAGGTCTATGAATAGGGTACCCATTCCATGAGCCTCATTTCCTCTCTACTAGCTGCAGGAGGCTTTGGCTGGTGGCTCCTTCGAAGCCTTTTGAGGTGTTTGGTGCCCAGTCTGTTAGCTCCTGGCTTCCCAGCCTTCTCGGGCTCTGCTTAGAGAAAGGAGCTAGGCTCCATGTGCAGCCGCCCCTCCCTACACCCCACTCCCACATTTGGCATCTTCAGGAGCCCCCTGAGGTTACCAGGAAAAAAAACATCTTTGGAAAGGGCAGGGCTGGAGTTGGCGCTGGGAGTCCTGATGGAGAAGCCGGGGGGATGCGGAGGCTGAGTGGGAGAAGAACATGTTATCACAGAAACCTGATTTTTTCTACACACTCTATCAGCTCCCCATCTGCTCCTTGATTAAACGTATTGCCGCACTCCCTCCTCACATGCCCGCTGCCAGGACGTCTCAGGAGCCCTGATTACATCTGTGGAGAGAGCCTTAAACCACACAGATGAGCAGGCCTATCGATCAGCCTGGCAGCTGACGTGTGTTTTAAAATCTAAAGGAGGATATTCAATAGAACCACTGGGCTGAGGGGTATCAAGGACTCTTACCCTAAAGGCAAGTGCCTCCTTCCTCCTCCCCCTCCTCCCCCTCCTCCTCCTCATTCTGACCAGCCCAGGCTGGTTCTTAGGCGCCTATCAAATATCCAGTTCCAGTTCTAGAACCTTGGGTGATCTCCCTCCACCTCCCTGCCTCAGTTTCCTTCTCTTTAGTGGGTGAGTGTGGCAGCTGAGCATGGAGAGCCAACAGTCTACAACCTCAGGACTTGACTCAGAGCCGGCCTGGCCTGTGAGCCTGCAGCCTGGATATTCCCCAGGAGCTTGTTACAAATGCAGGCTCTCAGGCCCAGACTGGGCCTGGCCTGGGCTGGCTGCATTGCAATTGCCTTTAACAAGCTCCCTAGGTGCTGTGTGGACACGTTACAGCGTGCCAAGCACGCCAACAGCTCCGTTCATTTAGCTCTTCAGAGATGAACATGTAAAAGAAATCTCTCAAAGGAAATGACTCACTCCCCCCTTCTCTGGCCTTGGAAAACTTTTCATAGAGATTTTTCTTCCTGCCCGAGAACTTTAACCCTCAAAAGCAGCTAGCTTTGAAATCCTCATGGTTTGAGCCTTGAGATGAAAATCTCCATTGAGGCAGCCTCTTAACGAGCTGGGGATAAAAAGGCAAGCTAACGTTCTTCCTGCCCTCAGGGAAAGGCCTTTCTAGGGGCACAAATGGACGGTCTCTGCACCTTGAAAAAAGCGAGATAGAAGGTCCCTATCCATATCGTGGTTTCAAGCAGTCTGCTTCTTATGGCTGGAGTTTGAGTCTGGAGCCTCTCTGTTCACCTGGATCTCTCCATATTAGTGTTCTGGGGTGACACATTAACAGAAACTTGGTAGCTTGAAGCAAGAAATCGAGTTGATGCAGCTCTGAAGGTCAGGTGTCTGAAACCCCAGTGTGATCAGGGTCCCTCTTCCCTTTGGAGGCCCCAGAGAAGAATCCATCTTGCTGATCCCAGTTTACAGTGTCAACACCTCTCTCTCTCTCTCTCTCTCTCTCTCTCTCTCTCTCTCTCTCTCTCTCTCTCTCCTTCCTCCTCTACCACAAACTCTCCATTCTGCTGTTCTACCTCACCACAAACAATGAAGCCAAATGAACACAAACTATACCCTCTGAAACAATGAATGAAAAAGCTTCTCTCCTTTAACATTATTTCTTCATGTTTTGTTGTCATAGTAATGAAAAGCTGCCTGATACATTGTTTAACATGGCCTCCTGTGCCCTCCTCTATAAAGCAGGTCAGTCATGACCTAGGGTGGTTTGGGGCTTCAATGCATGCTAATCCTAGAGGTGGGAGCCAACCCCCACTGGCCAGGCTCACCCCCGGTTTCTGATTCATTAGGTCTAGGAAGGGCTTTAAAAATGTGCAGTTCTGGGCTGGAGAGATAGCCTAGCAATTAAGAGCACTGACTGCTCTTGCAGAGGACCCAGGTTTGATCCCCAGTACCCACATGGTGGCTAAGAACCATCTGTAACTCCAGTTCCAGGAGAACTCCAGTTCCAGGAGAATCCAACGCCCTCTTCTGACCTCCAGGGCATTGCACGACATGGGTGCACAAACCTACAAGCAGACAGTACATTCGTACACATACAAAAATAAAAATTTAATTAAAAAAAATTTTTTTTAAAGTGCAGCTCTGAGCCATGCATAGTGGCGCACGCCTTCAATCCCAGCACTTAGGAGGCAGAGGCAGGCAAATCTCTGTGAGTTCAAGGTCAGCCTGGTCTACAGAGCGAGTTCCAGGATAGCTGGGGCTACAGGGAGACCCTGTCTCAAAAAGACCTAAAAAAAAAAAAAAAAAAAAAAAGAATGTGCAGTTTTGGGCTGGAAAAAGAGACAGCTCAGCTCAGCAGTTAAGAGCACTGGCTATTCTTGCAGAGGACCTAGATTCAGTTCCCAGCACCCACATGGCAACTAACAAGCCATCTATAACCCCAGTTCCAGGAAATCTTATGCCTTCTTCTGACATCCACAGACATTGCACACACAGGTACAATTGCAAAACACTCATACATATATAATAAAATAAAAATTTAAAAAGAATGTTCAGTTCTAACAAGTGCCCGGGTGATGGAAAAGTGCTGGATGGGTTAAGGCGATGCACAAAGGCTGTGCCCACATAAGCCTAAAATAAATTTAAAGGTCAGTGACCCATCAACAAAAATGGTACCTGTCATGGGTGCTTGGTACTTTGGAAGAAAGAGCAGAGAAGGACCCAGCTCTGGCTAGCTGCCACTCTTCTCAAGGCCAGAGGTGGGCTGACTCAGCTCTAGTACAGGCTGCTGTTTGGAGTCTGTGATAGTCAGTTTTAAATGGGCCCGTGGGCATGTCTGGGGGGCAGGGATCATCTTGATGATTGACCCGGCCCACTGTCGGTGGCATCATTCCCTAGGCTGAGCCCTGCACTGGGTAAGGCTGAAGAAAGCCAGCTAAGCAAGCAGGCAGCATGGAAGGCATTTGCTTTTCTCCATCCTTGACCGTGGGCATGATGGGGCTAGCTCCTGGAGTTCCTACCTTGACTTCTCCTCAGTGATGGACGGTAACCTGAAATTGTAAGCCAGATAAACCCTATCCTTCCTTTGTTGCTTTGGTCCAAGTGTTTTATCACAGCAGCAGAAATAAAACTAGCACAGGGTCCACCACTCCGCCAGCGTCGACTGGGTTCCTATGTGCCTCGCTTGACAAGGAGTCCTGAGCAGGGGTCTCATCTTAACAGATGCCAGATACACAATAGAGGGTGTGGCAATCTGAAAGAGGCCCTGTGCAAGTGTCAATGGCCAGCAGAGTTCCAGGAGGAAAATGATGTCACCAGCATACCTGAGTAGCAGAGGGAACAGTGAGTGTGAGAGACTCTGAACCTCTGTGTGGCTTAATCTCTGTATCCAAGGACTGGAGAGAACAGAAGATGGGCAGGGGACCCTGGCAGCTCCAGCCTTTCCCATAGATCGTGGGTCATGGGGCTGACATGACAAGCTTTCTTCAGAAGAGCAACTTCTCTATTACCCGAGGAACTTGTTTAGCTCCATGCTGGGGCAGATCACCCCAGTGGCTGTTCAGGGGTAGGTTGGACTAGAGCCTGGACCATCACTTAGGCATCTGGTAAGACAATCCAGGCAACAGATGATCAGTACTGGGATTTCAGCCCATGCTGGTTCTCATCTGGCCTGATGGATGACAGCTGAGCTGAGACAAATGAGCAAGCCATCAGTTAAGCCCGTCTCACCCCGTCTTGGCAGAGACAGACTGGAAGGACAGCAGGAGCGATGCCCTGGCGTCCTTGGACAAAGTGTACTTCAGTCTCCCTCTGGGGAGGTGTTCTCACTTCCTCAGCACCTTGGTTTCCCTTCTGCCCTCTTGGGGGGAGTGGCCTCTTCTCTCTGATCATCCAGTGCAGATTGTATCAAACATCTTCCAAATGTTAAACTAATTTCTGTGAAGATTTTTCTTTAAGCCAGCATGACACCAGCTTTAAATCAATTTGAAATCCATTGTCTACAGATCCACATGGAGAGGGTCCTTGGAGGACGGGTATCAATTATCCTCATCTGTCAGCGAGGACAGGGTGGGGCAGGCTGGGGGATGAAGGCGGGGATGCAGGTTTGCACGTAGAGAAAGAGGAGCTCAAGGCAACTCTGAGAGTGACAGGCGGGAAAGATGCTGTGAAGGGCTGGGTCTACTAGGCATTCATTGTGGTATATGCCTGCAACATTCAGAGGGCTGAGGCAGGAAGATTAAGAGTTCAAGGTCAGGGCTCAAGTGATGGCTCAGTGGTTATGCTCTTGCAGGGGACCAGGGTTTGGTTTCCAGCACCCACATGGCAGATAAGTCCAGTTCCAGGGAATCTGATGTCCTCTCCTATCCTCCACACAAAAGAATTGCATAATAACATGGGTGCACTTGCATGCAGGCAAAACATTCATACACAGAAAAAAATAAATCAAAAACTTTTTTTTTTTTAAGTTCAAGGTTGTCTTTCAATATGTAGTGAGTGTAAGGTCAGCCTAGGCTCATGAGACCTGGCCTCAAAGAAAGTGGGAAGAACGAGATGGAGGAAAAGAGAAGGTTCATGGGTAAGGTCAGGTTCGGGGATGCCACGGTCCCCACCAACTTGGAAGACTGTTTGGCCTTAATGCTCAGGTTACCTGGGGCACAGTCTGGGCAGGGTGGCAGGTGCGGAGATAGGCAGGGGGGACTCATTAGCAGCCGTTTGCAGCTTGCTTCAGAGCTCAAGATCACGGAGAGTATTTATGAATGAAATCAATCCTGCCCCTGATGCAGGGAGACAAGCCAAATTCACAGGCTCCATCTTCCTGTCCAAATGGCCCTTTTCCCCTTCAGAATATTGCTTTGTAATAGAGCCCAACCTGGCCATCCTTCCTCCCCAAAGGAGGTTTCCAATTTATCTGCCCTAAGTGGAGGACGTGGGTGAATTGCTAACAGAGCACTGCCCAGCCAGACCAGCAGGCGAACTGGGCAGAAGGTGGAGGGCGGAGCTTCCAGGACAGGCAGCAGGCTTTGCATTGTGGGTAGGGTTGCCAGAAACAGCTCCTCTGAACCCTCTGCCAGCCGGACATATGGACCCTTCTCTCCTTATTCCACATTCAGGACCAGTCATCTCCTCCCAGCCCCCAATTTGGATAATCCCAATAGCCAATCTTGATAGCCAGAGTTAGTCAGGTGTCCCGGCTTGGCCAATCATACAGTCTGACTTTGACTTTGGTGTGAGTTGTGAAAAGACATAGGAACGGACTTTGTTTGCAGTAGCCTTTGGCGCAATAGGCCAGTGACTGTGGCTTTAGAAGTGTCATAGTCAGACACATTCTTTTAAAAAATTGTTTTTTTATACGTGAATGAATGTTTTGCCTCCAGGGATATAAGAGCACCGATTTTTTGCAATGCCCACAGAAGCCAGAAGAGGGAGTCAGATTCTCCAGGAACTGGAGTTAAGGATGGTTATGGGCTACTGTGTCTGTGCTGGGAACTGAACCTGGGTCCTCTGGAAGAGCAGTAAGTGCTCTTAACCCCTGAGCCATCTCTCCAGCCTCCCCCCACCCCAGTCAGATTCTGATGCCCAGCCTCCAACTGACTTGCTCTCAAACTTCTCATTTTTTCTTCCCATCTGCTCATCAACACCTTGTCCCCAGTATCCTTCTAGAACATTCCCTTAAGGTAAATTTGTTTGCAACCAGAACCCTGATGGATTCAGAAGAAAATTTATCAAAATCAGGGAAAGACATAAAAAACACACACTTGTGTGGAGGATGAGATGAAGTGTCCTTCTCTTTCCCCCGGGGTCCAGTCCTGCCATCTCCACTGCAGTGATTTCTTCACTGACTTTGTCTTTGAAGGACTCAGAGCTCTTCTATGCCCAGATCTTGGTATGGTTTGGTTTGGTAGGGAAAACTGAGGCTTCCACTTGTGCCCACAGCAGTTCAGAGGGACCCAAGGCAGAACACATACAGACATTTCCCTTCCCACCCTGAAGCAGAGGTTTTGATGAGGGGGAACTCCTAATCTGGACACAGGGTCAGGGTGGGGCTCAGCCTCTGTGCTTGGCTATCACCCCAACTTCCTTCAGCAATGAACCCTTTTCATTTTCTCCATGGACCTTGGCATCAGGTGGTTCTATGGCTCCCATTTTCTAGGTGAAAAAAACCAAGGTACAAAAAGGGCTTGTGAGCTGCTCAAGATAATTCAGGGAGTACATGGCGCAATTTCCTTCCAAGCTTCTGACTCCAAAGCCCCAAGGTAACCTGGAGTACTTAGTGTGGGGAAAGAGGCTTCACGTGCCATGTACTCGGGTACCTAGGTGGCCTCTCCATAGCTCGCTTTTCGTGAGTGACTCCATTAATGTGACTAATGGCTTATCAGCTCCTAATTTACAGTGGCTTTGTGGTTGGTATTGTCACCCTGTGTTAGAAAGCATCCTAACAGACTTTCCCTTGGAAACCTGTACCACCTGCTCGCTGGAAATGTATGTGTGGCTCCAGGCTAGGTAGGGAGGAGGCATGGAAACTGTGACGCTCAGGCAGGTGGTCCTCTGAGGATATGACTCTGCAGATCAGCTCCCTCTATCCCCACCCCCACCCCCGCCCCCAGCCTGCTCCTCCTGGCCTGGATCAGGGACAGAGTGAGTCTAGAGAGTCTTCAGTACTGGGCTTAGGAACTCTGTACTGAGCTTCAGGGTAGATGGGGGAGGCAGTGAACATTTAGGAGCCTGCCAGGGGCCAAGTGGCGTCACCAGATGAGAGGTGGAACTTCCTTGTCCCTTAGAACGGAAAGAAAGTGGCCTGTGGCCCTTTTACACCCAAGGGAGACTGCAGGTTGTCCCCATAGGTCTCTCTGGTCTGGAATCCTATGTCTGTGGATCTGACTTTATTTCTAGGTTGATGACATGCCCATTGTCCCAAACACTGTAACTTCCTGTTCAGCAGTCCTCAGCGGCCCCAACAGTGTCACTGCTCATTAGTCACTCTCTGACCAGCATGCTGTGCCCTGTCTCCTCTCTTATCTCACTGGTTCCTTGTCTTTATCGCCTTCCCTCTTTGTCCAAAGGTCCACATTTCTTCTGTTGAGCAAAACAGCTCAACATTCCCAGCTCTTCACCCAAGCTTAGGCTAATCTCTGGGTGTGTCTAGCCTAGGCTATCCTCTGGGTGTGTCTAGAGCCATCAGGGCACCCAGAACCCAAGGCTTCTTTGGGATTGGGCTCCTCAGACTGCAGCATGGTTAACCATGGTGAATCCTGGTCCAAAGGGTCAGCCTCCTTTGGACCCCGTCAGATGGGTGCCCCTCACTGTGCTGTGCCCAGAGCTGAGATTTAGAAGGGCCCACTGAGACAGTAGGTGAGGCTGATCATGGAGGAGACAGAGAAGCTGAATCAGGGGTCCATCTAGGCCAGAAGCCCCTGATTCAGCTTCTCTGTCATACCAAGTACACCTGCATTCGCTAACCTCAGTCCACAGTTTTACCCCCAGCCACGTGGGGCCTGGCACACACCTCTAGCTTCCTCTTGCCTCCCTGGGACTCCAGTGATCTATAAAGCTAACACACTAACTCATGCCCAGTTTCCCTACTGTAGCTGCATGGGGCTCTGCCTCCTCCCTCCCCTCTGCCCTCCCTCAGACAGGCTCGCTCCCCTTCCTCCTGACAGTGTCAGGAGAAGGCCTTCCAGATTCATCTTGCATACTCCTGGCTCGGGCCCGCTCCCAGCAAATGAAAAACCCACGGATCAATGCCAGAAAAATGACCATCTTTACTCAGCCGGGCCAGGAAAGCAGCTTGCAGCACGTCCACTCTGGGTGAGGAGAAGCAAGGCACGCTGGGGCTGTTTGCTTAAATTCCTCAGCTTCTGTCCTGTCTCGGGGTGCGCTTCCTGTAGCTCAGGGCCAACTCATTCATTTATCTGTCACCAGCACTGAAGCAACCACGAAATATTGATGTGGCCATTAGAGTGTGAGGGTGGATGGAGATGCATGGCAGAGGGGCCCCTGGCCCTGGCTTGGGGGTACTCCCAGCAGCTCCCCGACACTAATGCGCCTGTGCGTGAGGCAGATCATCATATGCTGCTCAGAGCTTGAGTTAGGATTAATGGCTGGGTATTGTGTAGCTTTTCAGCTCCTGCTCGTGAATATATATTAGGCCTGCGTTCCCGCCGCAGCTGGAGTTAAAGAGCTGCCGACACCTCATTGAAGACTTGGAAGAAAGCATCCAGCTCAGAACCAATTTGGCTCCTAGGCCCGTCTCTACATAGTGGGTTTTTCTTCTTCTCTCTTGCTTATGGGTATAATTAAGGTGGCCAGGAAGGAATGCAGACAGAGCAGGGATCGTCCTATGGCTGAGAACAAACGCATTGTCTTTTGAAGTCTTCGGGTTAGAATGCTAGATCCAGGCACCACTCTGTGATCCAAGCAAAGCGATGCAGTGTCTCAGAGCTCACTGTGACCTTGGCCATCCTGTCACCTTCTGCCAAGGCCTGTGGCATTTAGGGAGATCATTCAAGGAGGCTGCCAAGTTGCAGGTCTACAGTTTGTTGCCCTGGTCAAAGTTCTAGATGCAGCCATGGACACTGGTTCTGGCTAGTTTAAACAGAGCCTCCAAATTAGTGAAAGGCCATTGAGTGGCCGCAAGAGTTGGATACTTGGGTCTGCCCAGAGAGGACCCACCACCACCTCCATGGAGCAGCAGGGCCCTGGGGTGTGGACCTCTATAACAGACTCCTGTTGCCGCCACTGCAGGGCCGCTGTCCCCAGGAGACTAGGGGGTGGCTACTGCCACCATGACCCCAGGATCTGTACTTGCCTTGTTTCTGTGTGGTCAGCAATAGACCAAAGCTCCAGAAGGACAGGTCTGCTCACAAGAAACATGGTTGGACAAATGAGTCACCAGTATGCTGAGATTCTAGATGGGGAGGCCTGGGGACTCCGGATGTCCCTGGGCTTTCAACCATGTGCTTGATTCATTACTGTTCCCAGAGGTGGGACAGACCCTGGTTAGAATAACTGCTCGCTCTTTCTCTCTCTCTCTGTGTATATGTGTGTGTGTGAGAGAGAGAGAATATATGTGTACATGTATGTGTTGTATATGCATATGTTGTGTTTGTGTGTGCATGTGATTGAATGTGCATATGTGTGTTGTACATGCAAATATGTGCATGCCTGTTCATGTGTATATGTGTGTATGTGTATATTTGTGTGCATGTGTATGTATGTGTGTGAGCACATGCATGTAAGCATGTGCTCAAACAGATTCACTGTGGAGCAGGATCACAGAGTTACAGAAGCTGAGAAGTCCCAAACTCTGCAGGTGTCAAGCTGGAGACTAGATATAGCCAATGGTACAGTTACAGTCCCAGCCAGACAGCCTGAGACTTGGGAGAGCCCTGATGTACCTTTGGGCCTGCATCCTCGGACCCAGGAAGAGTCCATGTTGCCATCTAGTCCCAAGCTGGAAGTGCTTCATGTCTGACTTCAGCATCCAGGCCAGTGTGGTAGAGGTGGGAGGGGTGTGCCCCCCCTCCACCTTTCTTTTCTAGTGTGTTCTTCAGCTGGTTGGATGGGGTCCACCCCACTGGAGAGGACTGCCACCTCTATTCAGCCTCCTGAGGCCAGGGCACATCTCACCCACTATCATCCTCACCGCTTGGCCAAATGTCACCCATAACCCAGCAAGGCCGCACATGAAGGTAAACACCACACCAGGGAAAACAACTGAGATCAAAGCAGAGAGCAGAGGGAGAAGGCCAATGCCGCTTCCCAAGGTCAGGATCCTTGGCTGAGTTGTGCTGTTGACTTTGAGGGCATGAGTGACCCAGGTTCCATAAGCTCAAATCCCACCTCTGCAGTGCAGAAGCCTCAACAGTGCGCACAGCAGCTGAGCACTTTGTGTCTCCCTTCTGTCTTCTGAAAAGCAGGAATACTAATAACACCTTCTTCATAGGGTTAGCTTGAGCACTGAGTTGTTAATGTAAAATAATAGGTGCTGGGCAAACAGCAGGTGCTTAACACATGCTGTTTCTCCTCCCACAGAAGACAGGCTGTCATGCTGTACAGGCATAATGCTGGGGTGCGGATCGGGCAGTAGGTAAGAAGATATACGAAGATGCTAAGGTTGATGAGACCAGAACCTTCTTCCTCTATCTCCAGAACTCTCCCATGACCCACTTCACCACCACTGGATAAGCCCCCATGAGAGGACTCTGTCTGTGGCCCAGGCATACCTTTGGCTGCCTGGGGAAACTAACATCCCTGCCCCATCCCCCACCTCTGCCCTATGGAAGTGTCAAGTGCACAGTCTGGCCCTTTGGATTTGCCAGAATGCATTTTTGAACTGAATGGACTCTGTTGACCCAAGCACACAGGCTCATTGCCTCAACTTGGTGACTGCTTGACAGTCTTTTCGACAGCAATAGAGATCATATCCCTCGCTGGCACTGGGCTGGGTGCTCCACCCCCACCCTCTGCCTTCAGATCTCAGCTCAGTGTTCTGATAGCCACGGGAGACCAGACTAGAGCTCTCACCCCTGATCGCCCTGGATTCCAAGTCAGAATGGGTGCTTCTAACCCCAGAGCCCCCCATATCCCATGTCAGCACTAAGCTATGGCATCACTTGGTGTCTCCCACACAGGCAACATCACACATGGACCTAGAGCAGGAAGGGGGAGTGACATAAGAGAGACATTTACAGCTACTGGAGTTTGGGTCGCTGAACCCCTTACACTGAGGAGAAAGAGTGCCACCTCTCAAGAACATTGCAGCCAGTCACACACACACACACACACACATACACACACACACACACACACACAGGAGCCTGGGGGCCATCACTGAGTCCCACTTTGGTCAAGTCTGTGTCAACACACACTTGGGCCAGGTTGCAGGGGAGGGGGTTCAGGTATGGGGTTTGCTAAAAGTTGACCGGAAGACAAGTGCTATGGAGGAGATTCCCACTGTCCCCCAAGGCTATGTGGTAAAGGCTTAGGAAGTAGTGGAAACTAGGAATCATAGCCTGTTGGGAGAAGAAGGTCACATGGTGGTGGGTGTGCGTGCCCTTCACCAGGACATCTCTATCTTCCTCTTCTCCCTCCTCCTCGTCCTCGTCCTCGTCCTCCTCCTCCTCCTCCTCCTCCTCTTCCTTCTCCTCCTTTTTCTTCTCGGCTTCCATGAGGCAAACATGTACTCCTACCATGAACTGCCCCCCAACACAGGCCAGAAGGTAACACTAGCACACAACCATGGACAGAAACTTTTGAAACCATGGGTGTGAACTAACCTTTCTTCCTTATAAATTGATTATCTCAGATATTTTGTTATAGCAATGGAAAGTGGACTCACACATAAGGATTTGGGTCCAGGTAGCTTACATGGGGGCTCATGTCAAGATGGATGACAAGGTAGGGAGACTGAAGAAGGGAAGGAAAGAGAACAAATGTTTAAAGCGCAGTTGACTGTGGTGGGGATCCGAGGCTCATTAGTGGGGGATCCTCTAGGAGGCTGAAGAGCATCCTCTAGTCCCATATATCCCATGACTCCCCTGTTCTCTGGCTGAACCTGCTCCTAGAAGATGAAATTAACCTCAGAGCCTGAAGCTTGCTCCTGGCTAAGGAGGACAGGGCCCAGCACATAAGTGGCTTCTGCCATTGCTGTGGGTGAATGGGTGGGTCAGGGGAGCCCGGGGCTCCTCTGCAAACTCAAACAGGTCTTTGAGCTCTGGGCAGCTGAGCACAGTAAATCCTGGGCTCAGGCTTCTTCCTCATACTCTCCATTGCCCCTCCTCATGCAGACGGGGTGGTCCTTCCTGTAGCCTGCCAAGGAACATTTTATTCGTTAGGAAGAGCAAGGAAGCTGGTGCTTGTGGACACCGGCATCCTACCTGAGCAGACCAAGGGGACAGAGGGAAGAGGCCTTAAAATATCCCTCAGCTGTTCTAGGGATGGAGATCTGCACTAAATCTCCAGAAAAAGGAGTAATTACACTATCTACAAAGGTGATATAATTTTTAAGACTCTGTTCCAACAGCCGTAATTTTTCCTCATCCGTCCCAAGTCTCACGGGGGATTTAGGGGCCAATTACCTGTCAGTTTGCTGAGAGGTGCTGTTTCTAGACAGGGAACTATCAGCTGCCAGGGCTTCCTTGAGACCCACTGACAGCCAGGTGGCTGGGAGGGGATGACAGCAGCAGCTAGGGTCATGCCGTCTGCAGTCCTGGGGTACGTACGGCTCCTGAAGCCTAAGGGATGGGAGTCAGGACAGAGCACTACTGAGCTCAAAGCAGCCCCGAAACATCCAGGCTGGTCCCACCAGAGTGCTTAGGGAGAGGATGGCAAGGAAGGAGGGTGGGCTGGGGGCTCTGAGCCAGAAAGGTCTTCCTGCAGAGTGCAATGTATCTTAGTCCATTTTCTGTTGCTATAACTAAACACCATGGACTGAATAACTAATAAAAAGAGGATGATTCAAATTACAGTGCTGAAGCCAGGAGGTTAAAGCTTAGTGACTGCATCTGTGGGGTCCCCACGTGGTGAAGGGATGCAGGGGGTAGACACTGAATGTCCTCGTTCAGGTCTCTCTTCCTCTTATCATTAAGCCACGGTCCTGGGCTGAAGATGAAACATAGGGATGGAGCCCTTGCCTAGCATGTGGGAAGCCCTGGGTTCCTGTATAGTGTACACAGTGCAATTATACAGCTCAGTGAATTTTCTCAAAGCAAAATCCATTCAGGAGCTATAGCCAAAACCAAGCAAAAACAGACTGTCCTTTGGATTAAGGTCCCATGCTTATCTCACTTAACCTTAATAACTCACCCAAAGTCCTACCTCTACCTTAATACCTCAGAGTGGGGATTCTTTCTCCTCCCCCATTCCTCCCTCCCTCCCCCTCTTCCTCCCTCCCCCTTTCTCTTCCTCCCTCCCCTTTTCCTTATTCCTTTTTTTGAGGCTGGATTTCATCATCTTCTTCTTTTGGAAGCCTCCTTGGATCTTTGGGGCAAGAGTAATGCACTTTATTCACATCTGCCAGACTTGGGCTGCAGTTGGATATGGCTTTAGTGGGTCCTCCCAAAGGTTTCCATGTTGGAAACATGGTGTACCTCCCCATCCCACCCCCTAGTGGAATCTCTAAGAGGCGGGGCCTAGTGGGAAGCTTTCAGGTCATTGGGGCTGTGCCCTCAGAAGGTGGTTCTGTGCAACCCTTGAGTTCTCAGAGAATTGGACATAAAATGAATAAGTCTGGCCCAACCATCTGCTGGGTCTGAGGACTCATGACCTGTCCCACTCTGGCCATGACTTTGTCCGTCACCTCTGGAGCAAGTCAAGTTGCGGACGGCTCTCAGCATCTCTAGATACAATCACGTTCCTGCTCTATCCAGTGTTCCTTTGATTTCTATCCACCATAAGGAGATGCAGCCAAGAGAAGGCCCTTACCACAGACCCCATGCTACCCCAGTTGGACTTCAAAGGTCCAGATCACTGAGCTAAAGAATCCTCTTTTTTCCTTAAGTGTATTCTGTTTCATTATAATGGCAGAAAGATGACTAATGGAACTCACCGTCACGTCCTCCTGGGATTTGTTAATTTCTCAGAGTATATTGTCATATAGCTTTGGGATTTGAACCCATGACAGAAACTTCATGAGTAACAGTATCCATTCTTCCACCCTGCAGTCATTTTCTGTGCTCCCAAGATGCACTTGCCGTTCCTACATAAAGCCATGGGATCAGATACACAGCCATGCAAATCTCTGATTTCTCTAAGTGTGTGTTATGGATATTTATAGTGATGGCTTCTGGTACACGGGGTGGGGGGGGCAGAGACTCTTTGAAGTGTTGCTAGGATGACCAGGAGGTCCTTTAGTGAAATCTAACAGAAATACATCTGGGTAAGATGGTAGATTAGAAGCTGCCTCAGTGTGACCCAGTGGAGGTTGGAAAATAAAGAGAAGAGTAGAAACTTTTCCAAGGGGGGGGGGCTGGTGAGACAGCTTCCTCAGTAAAGTGGGGAGGTGGGGACAAGAGGACCCCTGGGGTCCTCAGCCAGCCTCACTTGTTTGTGAGCTCTAGGTCAGCGAGAAGCTTTAATAAAGAAGATGTTGGACTGTAGAAATGGCTCGGCAGTTAAGAGCACTGGCTGCTCTTGCAGAGGACCTGGGTTTTGTTCCCAGCACCCATATGGCAGCTAAGAACCATCTATAATCCTATTTCCAGGGGAATCCAATGCCCTCTTCTGACCTCTGCACACATTGTATGACACAGGTGCACTTACATGCAGGCATAACACTCATACACATAAGATAAAAAGAGTAAATAAAATATTTATACAAAGAAGGTGGATGGTACCTGGGGAACAATACACACGGTTATTCCCTGGCCTCCACATGCACGTGGTTCCATGGTCTTCTTACTTTGTTGGGCTACTTGAGTACCAGTGGGTGTTTCCTCTCTCATCCGGGTCTGAGGACTAGTGACCTGTCCACACTTTTATCTGCTGACTCTGTCTGGTCCACAGTCATCCCATACGACTGGAAGAGAGGGACAGAGAATGAACAGCGCACTCCCACAGAAGGGAGCTTTCTTACTGCTCTGGTTTGACTGTAAAATGTCCCTCCCCATAGGCTCTTATGTTGAATGCTTCTTCCCGAGCTGGTGGCAATATTTTGAGAGGCTGAGAAACCTTTAGTGGGGGGAGCCTAGTTGAAAAGGAGTAGGTGACAGGAGCAGGTCTTGGGAGGGGGCTGGTATGCTACCCTGACCATGGTCTGCCTTGATGTGAAAGACCTCCACCACATGTCCTCTGCCATGCCTTCCTTGCCATGATGGACTGAAACCCCGTGAAACGGGAGCCAAAATAAGTCCTTCTTCCTTTTAAGTTTCTCTGTCGGGTGTTCTGTCACAGCAACAGAAACTGATACACTCATGCAACCTCTTCCTCTGTGTTTGACCATTTACCCACTGGCCAGGAAGGGGAGAATCATGGGAGAACTGCACTGCACAAGCCTGCGAAGGACTCAGAGGCTTGAAAAGAGAGTTGCAAGGTAGCCATTAAGGAAGGAAAACCCCCAGCACCAGGAATGGGGGAGGGTCTCCCCTATACCCCTCAGCTGCCTACACACCACATCATGTCCAGACTAGGATCACAAGGGTTGCCTTCCCCCAGGCAAGTGGCAGCAAGTGTTTGCAGGTGGAGAGGCCTGAGTATCAGTCACCTACCTAGCAGTCTGCATGTGTGTGCACATGTAGAGGGATTCAAGGAAGACAACTTCGGTGGGTGTCATTCTCAGGGACACTGTCCATCTCCTTTGAGACAAGGTCTCTGATTGGCCTGGTTCTCACCAATTAGGCTTGAGTGGCTGTCCAGTGGTCCTCAGTCTCTGCCTCTCTGGGATTACGAGGGCGCACCACCACACCAGTGGCATTTTCACGTGGATTCTAGGAATGGAACTCGGGTCTTCCTACTGGCAAAGCAAGTGTCTGACAGACTGAGCCATCCCCTGCAGGCATCTCTGTAGAGGCATGAAGACTTGTGGTCAACAGCTCAGAGCTAAGAAAGGCTTGTGTGGGCTTTGAGAGAAGCTAGCCTGGGTTCCATCCCTGACTTGGCTGCTCATAGCCTTTCCAGCCGGTGTTCTGACCTCTGGAGATCAACCACCCTGGCTCCACATGTCAACTGAGGAATTCAACGCCATAAGGCATGCCAAGCGGTTGGCACACAGCTATGCTCTGTGAATGTGTTGTTTCTATTTTTACCAGAAGGCAGAGGGAAAGGATCATATACTGTCTCCCTCTGCTTCTCAAGTCTCAGGGTGTCTGAGCTCAGCCACTATGGGGACATGGAGGTGTCTGGATAAGCAGTTCAGAAACCGATTCCTAGGACCTGCCAGCCAGCCTTCTTCCTAAGAATTGCAGGAGAGTGGGGTGTGCAAATGCCGTGTACAATTCAGGCGGCTGGCAAAATAATTGAGTGCTAACTTGTCATATTTTTAATGAAGTTCTGGAGTTAGAGATTTATAATTGCTAATGAGCCAGGCTAATAATTAGTTGCTTTATAATAAGGGTGATGATCATTCAGACAGAGGTAGAGAGAGCCAGGCTCCAGCCTAATTTTTCTCCTGTAATTATGCGCCATGCCCAACTGCCTGGAACAGCACTCACCCTTCCGTCTTCTGGCTCCAGTACCGTGCCAACCTGGCACCATCCTTACTCTCCTGCCCCACCCGGAGTCTGGACCCTGGAGGCCCAGTGCCTCCGGCCAGGCAGCTGCTGTCTGCTGCCCACTTCCTTTGCTGTCCTGGTGGCCCAAGTCTCTCTTCCCTTGGGCAGGGGAAGAACGAATTAGGGGCTGGCTCTATAGCCGGAGAGCTGAGCTGGAGCAGCAGCATAGAGAAGAGGGTCAGTCCTCATTTGGGGGATGTATATCTGCACCCCATCTCAAAGAAAGAGTCCATCCTCCATGGTGGCTTCTGCCTGAGGTGTGCTGACAGGGGCACTGCCCCTACAGAAAGGTGTCCTGAGACCATCCTGAGCTGGATCACTCCTGGTGATGGAGCTGGGCAGACGGCAGGAAGGGCAGGGCATCTGAGATGGGAGGCTGCCTGCAACTCCAGCCCTTCCCAGCTTCTAGAGGGTGGAATGCAGAGCACCAATGCTTTAGAATCTTTATCTATCCCCTGGCTGCCTCACTTGGCCAAGCCTCTTGGGATTCAAGGGCCTTGGGTATGCCTGTAAAAAGTGACATAGCTAGGGACAAAGGGCCCTGGGTATGCCTGTAGAAAGTGACATAGCTAGGGACACGGGTGAGGCTTTAAAAGGAATGATAAAGGGATGTAAACACATCCCATACCCCTGCAGCATCAAAACCTATGGTGGCCCTAGGATGCTTAGAGCGCTTGGGAACACAGGGTCCTAGGGACTCTATGAGGACACTGAAGGAGGCAGGTACAGATGAACGCCTTATCAACGTTGGTGGATCTCAACCTAGAACAGGCATCGATGGTGTTCGAGGGTAGACCAGATGTCTGGACAGCCTGTGACTTCATCTTTAGGTATTTGGCATCTGGTGTGTATTTATTTACATATGCTTGTGTGTTCACATGCATGTAGAGGCCAGAGGTCAACCTCTGGTGTCTCTCCTCAGTACAACATCTTCTTTATTTAAAAAAAAATATTTCACTATGTTCGTTTATGGGAATGAGGGCTGCACAGGTCATGGCCTGTGTATAGATGTCATAGGACAACTGTGGGGAGCCAGTTCTCTCCTCCCACTATGTGGGTCCACAGGTCATCGGGCTTGGAGGCAAGCACCTTTCTGTACCGAACCATCTCACCAGCCTTTGCTTTGTTTTGTTTTTATGCTTTTTGTTTTGTTGTTGTTTTGTTTGTTTGTTTGTTTTGGTCTTTTTGAGACAGAGTCTCCCTATAGCCCCAGCTGTCCTGGAATTCGCTCTGTAGACCAGGCTGGCTTTGAACTCACAAAGATCCACCTGCCTCTGCCTCCCAAGTGCTAGGATTAAAGGCGTGTGCCACCACACCCAGCTTGCTTTGTTTTTTGAGATAGGGTCTTTCATTGGTCTGGATCTCACCAATCTGGTTAGGCTGGCAGGTCAGCCAGGAACTGGAAACCCTGTCTTCTATTCTCCTGCACTAGGATTATAGATGTGCACCATAATGTCCATTTTCTTTTTAACCCAAGTCTGGGAATACAGCTCAGCTTCCCATGCTTGTAAGGCAAACTCTACCTGCTGACTTCTCTCCAGCCCCTTGGTATCTGTACTGAATCAACTACACCTCCTGGAGAGTCCTTCATTTCTCCATAACAAGAATGATATAACTTTGCTCCCACCACACACGTCTGTTGTCTCTCGAGGATAAGGGGACCTCTGCCACATGACTGGGAGCCAGCAAGAAAGACATAAAGGCCCGTGACCTCAACATGGGCTTGGATCCTGGGGTCCATGTTAGACTTGGGGGGGGTCCATGAATTTGGGTGGGGAACAATGCATCCTGTATTTCATTATTCTTCACTATAATATATGTGAACTTCATTATAAAATATTATGAATATGGATGGCAAACCACAGGACTGTGAGTGCACCATTCGGGGCTTCAGCAGTTAGAAAAGAGATATTTTCATATCATGTTACAACTGTGGCAGATATCTCAAAATATTGTTTATGTTCATCAGTACTTTGAAATTATGGTAGTTATTAGACCTGCCACAAGATCTTGTTATTCACCATGTTAATAAAAGAGCACACGGGTTACTATATATTCGGTTTTTAAAATACAAATTACTACACATTTTTTAAAAACACTTTGATAGCCCCGTTGCAGTATAATTGCTTCGCTCTGTAACTATGGATTTTCTCCTCCCACTTTTCCCAGTCCATGTCTTTCTCCTGCTGCTCGTACCCTACAGACTGGCTGTTGACCTTGATGGGAATTGACATTATTCTAAAAATATGACCCTCAGAAGACAGGAAACTCAGGAGAGAAAGAGAACCTTAACATATCCCAGAAGCTAGAGGGAAAAGACTCAAGGGAGGCTGGGTGTAGTGGCTCAGGCCTCTAATCCAGCCCTCAGGAGGCCGAGGCAGGAATCTTGTCATGAGTTTGCGACCAGACAGTGTTGCATGGTAAGCCTCAGGCCAGCCTGGGCTACTGTGTGAGCCCCTGTCTCAAAAGAATAAGACACAGGGAGGAAGAAGGGACTGAGGCTTTGTGCCCTTTGACTCTCTGCTAGCCGAGGTGATAGCCAACACCCAGGTGCCCTGAGGTCCCACCACCTTCGATTCTGCACCTGTGGCTATAGTACATGAGTGGAACATTCTATGGAGTTCTGAGTGAGGCCGACTCTGCTGTGTCCTGTGCCTACTCCACCCACAATTATTGTTAGGTCACCCCCAGTGTGGCAGCTCGAGGAGCAGAGAGGGCCAAGCCAACAGTGAGCGTTCTCAGTGATGAGGTTTTCCTCTTGAGTCAGAGAGTGTTCCAGGAACACAATCACATCCATTCATCCAGCAAGCACACTGTGACTCTTGTACATGTGTGATCTGTCCCAGGGGCCAGCCCTAGGTCCTGCTCCCATGGGCCCAAGATGGGCCCAGAGAGATACTGGCTAGGCAAATAGCATGCTAATCCTTAAGAACACCTAACTAATCAGTAATAATGAAAACCAGTTGGTGTTGGGGCAGTGAGAGATGACAGAAGGAACTTTATGACCCAAGGCAGGCACAGCTGTCAACAGGCCCACAGACTGTCAGTGCTGCGTGTAACTCGCTTCTTATTTTGTTTCATAACAAACATCAAATTCAAGATAAGATTCCTTAGCTTCCAGATTGGAGGGATGGATCAGCTGGTAAAGGGGCTTGCTGCAAAAGCCTGGTGACATGAGTTCGATCCCCAGAACTCACATAAAGGTAGAAGGGGGAACCAACTCCACAAAGTTGTCTTCTGACTTCCACATGCATGCCAGAGTGAGTGCATCTTTACTATTTATTTTATGTTCAGTGTGTGTGTGTGTGTGTGTGTGTGTGAGAGAGAGAGAGAGAGAGAGAGAGAGAGAGAGAGAGAGAGAGACAACAACTTGCAGGAGTCAGTTCTCTCCTTTCACCATATGAGTTCCAAACACAGGTTGTTAGGCTGGGTGGAAAGCACCTGTACCCACTGAGCCCTTTTGCTGGTCCTACCATGGAGGCTGCTAAGGAGAGCCTGATCTCAAGAATTCTATTCCTTTGTGCCCACAAAGCATTGAAACACACATTTTTCTGAAAACAAACAATACCCCCTAAATTGTCTCACCCCAAACACACATACAAATCTTTATAGGCTTGGGGCTGTAAGCTGGGGTTTGGAAAGTGATTTATGGGGGACTGGGCATACAGTCCCTGCCCCCCCTCATGGGGGACCGGGCATACAGTCCCTGCCTCCCCTCATGGGGGACTGGGCATACAGTCCCTGCCTCCCATCATGGGGGACTGGGCATACAGTCCCTGCCTCTCCTCATCTTCCCTCAAGTTCAGCTCCCCTGACTGTCTCAGAAAGTGTTTGCACAAAACATGAAAAGCGATTTTTAAGTGAGATAGAGAAAGAAGAAGGAGTCGGGGGAGGGGCTGCCACACAAAGAGTTCTGCAGTCAAACAGGAAAGGAGTATTTCGTCCTGTCCGTTTGTATCGATAATTGAGCATTTTCTGTTCCTTCACCCAGTACAGTCCGTCTTCAAAGACTCTCTGTGTGCTCTGGAGAGAACTGAGTAAGCCAGGAGCAAGTGGAATAATTGAGCCAATTAAGACTGGATATGTAAGTCTTCCTGCTCAGAAGCGGGGGGGCAGTGCTTATCCCAGGAGGCCGTGGGCACTCCTCTGAGGTGGGCCTGGGCAGGCTTGAGTGTGCTTCTGTTTTTCAAAAGAAAAGTAAAGGTTTTATGTTGTTGTTGTTGTTTTTTAATCAATGGCACTTGAGGAATAGAATTCCTGTGTTCTATAGAGAAGACCAGCTTCATTCAAGGCCACGGTTCCCAAGGATGAAGGGCAATGCTTGTCATTAATTGAACACATACTATGTACTGGCTCTTAGGATAGGTGGGATGTGGGTAACCTTATTTAGCCCTAACATCTGCAGGAAGCATACACCAGCTTCCTGGGAGTCAAAGGAGGAAGACGGCACATTGTGGCAGTGCACTGTGTGTGAATCCTGAAACTGAGATCTCGATCTCAGGTCTGACTCCAGCTGCTCTCCTAAATGTGTGGGGGTGGAGGTGGGGGGGAGGACCACCTCAATGTTCAATGTCACCAAGCTACAGGAAAGCCTTTGGGGGAAGAAACCATATACTCCTGGCAGGATTTTAGAAAGAAAGCCAGCCATGTGGGCAGAGCTGAGGCCGGAAGAAAAAAACAGACAAGAAATGGACAGATCAGAAATGCACCCTTTGTTCTACCTTAAGAAATGGGTCCTGGGCTGGAGAGATGGCTCAGCGGTTAAGAGCACCGACTACTCTTGCAGAGGACCTGGGTTCGATTCCCAGCACCCACATGGCGGCTAAGAACCGTCTTTAACTCCAAGTCCAGTTCCAGGGGAATCCGACACCCTCTTCTGACCTCTGCACTATTGCACAACACAGGTGCACCAACTTACATGCAGACAGTACATTCATATACATAAAAAATAATAATTAAGCCGGGCGTGGTGGCGCATGCCTTTAATCCTAGCACTTGGGAGGCAGAGGCAGGCGGATCTCTGTGAGTTCAAGGCCAGCCTGAATAATAATAATAAATAAGAAATGGGTCTTGTGTTCTACCTTAAGATCTTTCTCCACACTTCCACCAATGGTCCCATTTTAGTTTCCTGGAGTCTACGCGTATTCCAAGTTAAATACACACATCTAAAGCCTCCACACTAGGATATGACAGGGAAGGACCCAAGTTCATCTTTCTTGGTCTGGATTACCTCGCTCAGTATAATATTTACCATTTCATAACTTCATTTTCCTTTACAGATGAATAAAATTCCATTGTGTCTAAGGGAAATAAGAGGGAAGGAGGGTCGGATACAGGAGAGGATGGGAGGAGGGATGACCAACACTAAGGATGCTTCGAAAAGCCATGTGAAAGCATACGCCTTTATAAGCTTCCTCCGGGAGGACCAAAACGGAAGTGTCTTCTGGAGGTGAAAGGACAGCCTTACTGACACATCCACACATCCATGGTCGTCTTACACAAGACTTGGACAAGATCAAGCCAGTAAAAATCCCATCGTGACTAAGGAGGTGTTCACCAGCCCCCACGCCTAATTAAGGAGCTTTTTGACAACTAATAGCTTCTGGGTACAGAAGAGTCAGTTTTCTTTAAGACTGTGGAGTCTGGTAGGTCCAGTGGAGGGTCTCAGATCCAGGGCAGCACAGATTGGACTCAGTAGGGTTTTTTTTTCAAGACATGTAGTTGGGGGTAAGAGGAGTTAAGGGGAGGAGTGAGGGTAAATAGGATAAAAATATATTGGACGCATGTGTGAAAACCAGATAATACACACACACACACACACACACACACACATATATATATATATATATATATACATA